>APFE031249931.1:66463-106330 GCA_000404065.3 Pinus taeda
TGCAGGAACTGATCAATCGATGCACTGGTAAGGATGGCGCTACTGGAGAACCACACATGGTCAGGAAGCTTGGCAAGGACAATGCAAGGACCGGGCGATAAATGTGACTCACTGCGCAGATAGAGGAATACGAGATTGACCAAGTTATCCTGGATCTAGGGTCTGATGTGAATGTTTTGCCAAAACAGACTTGGGAAAGAAAGGGGAGACCACTGCTCTAGTGGTCTTCGATACTATTAAGAATGGCAAATCAACAGAAAATTATCCCAGTGGGGTGGCTACAAGGGGTCACAGTTGACAGCAATGGCGTGAGAGCGCTTGCTGATTTTGAGGTAATAGAGATTGTGGATGATAGTAATCCCTACCCTACGCTCCTTGGAATCAATTGGGCCACTGACATGAATGGGGTAATCAACCTGAAGAAGCAGAAGATGATATTTGAAAACAAGTCGCTCCACGTAGTGGTGTCACTGGATCCCGTAGAGGGACTGCACTATATAGAACAAGTCCGAGATTATGAAAGCGATGACGATCTGGACTAGATTTACAAGATAACGGTGCGAGACCAGGATTAGGTGAATTTGATAGTGGACGAACATATTGCATGGGATCGTGAAATCTCCTGCATGTTAGATTCGGATGAAGAATTTGAGCATTGGCAGAACCTGGTGAATGAAGTATCGCCGATGCACTGTAATATGATGACCAAGCCATTGCGCTGTGTTTCATCTGAAGTCATGGATATGCCTCATTATGATGGGCTAACTAATGTTGATTTATTTTGGATGCATTTGAAAGATAAGTGCCAGAGAAACATCTCTTCCAGGCCTCAGACTAGGTACTACGCGCTACGCCTGTAAGATGGTGGGGTATGTACAAGGAAAGTTTCAGTGATTGGTGCGACTATAGGAGGATGATGAGAATACGTTTTGGGCAGCCAAAAGTGCGGATGATGGATAAGTATGATGGAAGAGATGACCCACGCAATCTCCTAGCTAAATGGAATAAGGCTTATGGCGTGGAGACCCAACCTGAATGGGTGCATCTATTTTGTCATACCCTCAGCGTCATACCAATGAATTGGTACTTGGAAATCGAGCTCCGCCATGGCACTAAATAATGTGACATCTTGCACCAGGGATTTTTAATGACGTTCAGCTTTCAGGATGAGTTTGATTGTATTGACATGACACTACAAGAGGTTAAAGCAATGATCTTTGGGATACCCCAAGATCCTTTGGACCTGATCCAACTTGATTGGACTACCCAATTAAGCCATGCATTGGAATTCTATAACGTGACCATTGAAGAAGAAGGTGAGGATCCCCAAAAAGTGAATATTCCAGAAACTGAAGGCCACCGCATTGTTGAGGGTCCGTAGATAGAGGATCCTGACATAACTGCACCGCTGAGAACCCGACAGGTCAATATTGGCATAGAGGCAGAACCAAAATTTGCAAAGATTGGGGACTATTGGGATGATGCGACAGTAGACAAGGTCGTTGAGCTCCTCCACAAATATCAAGATTTGTTCACCACAAAGTTTTCTGATCTAAAATAGATAATAGGAGACCTGGGTGTCATGAAGATCGCCCAAAAACTAGATGCGAAGCCTGTAAAACAAAGACCTTACTACCTTAATCCTAAGCATAAGGAAAGGGTTCGCGTTGAGTTAGATAAGATGTTCGCAGCAGAAATTATTGAACCAGTAGAAGAATCCGATTGGGTAAGCTCGATAGCAGTTCAGGAAAAGAAACAGAAAGAAGAAATGAGATATGCGTGGACCTCCAGAAATTGAATGATGCTTGTGTGCATGATCCTTTCTCGAACTCATTCACTAACGAGGTCCTGGATAATGTAGGTGGCCAAGAAGCATACTCTTTCACTGATGGGTTCTCTAGGCATCATCTAATCAAAATCATGCTGAAGGATAGAAGCAAGACAACCTTTGTGATGAAATGGGGATGTTTTCAGTATACTGTAATGCCTTTTGGGCTGAAGAATACGCCAACAATATTTTCGCGCGTAGTCATTGCAGCATTCAAAGACTTCATTCATAAGTTCCTGGAGGTGTACTTTGACAATTGGAAATTGTTTGGATTGGTCAAGAATCATGTGGCAAGTCTGCGCTTAATGTTAGATACGTGTCAAAGATACCAAATCGTGCTCAATCTGAAGAATTGTCTGTTTAGTGTCCCTTTTGGGATCTTGCTAGGGCATGTGGTGTGTAGAGAGGGATTGATGGTAGACCCCGTGAAGATCGTGCTGATAATAAACTTGGAGGTGCCAAGAAATGTGAAATAGCTGCGCACAACCCTAGGGCGTACCAGATACTATAGGAAGTTCATCAAGAGCAATGCCTAGATCACTGCACCCATGGAGAAATTGTTGAAAAAGGATGCTACGTTCTGTTGGAGTGATGAATGCCAGAAGACCTTGGATGTGCTAAAAGAGAAAATGGTCACCGCACCAATCCT
The DNA here is from genome assembly GCA_000404065.3 of Pinus taeda. NCBI lineage: Eukaryota > Viridiplantae > Streptophyta > Pinopsida > Pinales > Pinaceae > Pinus > Pinus taeda. Next base: position 68,941 of record APFE031249931.1, read on the forward strand.
ATTCCTCCCAGAATCAAAGAAGGATTTTCATGTGAACATGGATGCCTCTTGTATTGCACTGGGGGTTGTGATGACATAGGCGAGCAAGGGGGAATTGGACCATCCTATAGCATTCGTGAGCAGGAAGCTATCCAAGGCTAAGAATAACTATTCCATTACAGAGCTCGAAGGACTAGCCATGGTATAAGCGCTCAAAAAGTTCAGGCACTATTTGTTGGGTGGACATTTTAAGATGTATACAGATCATTATGCATTGAAATACCTAGTTAATAAGCTTGTGTTGGGGGGGGGGGAATATTTGCAGATGGTTGTTATTGTTCTAGGAGTATGATTTTGAAGTTATTGTGAAGCCTAGGTGATTGAATACTGGACTAGATCATTTGTTGCGCATTGAAATGGGACTAATTTGGAGGAAGGACTACCTAACATGCAGCTCTTTACAGTTCACATCGTGGACAGTCACTTTGAAGATATCATACATTTCCTGACAATGGGGATTGCTCCAGAAGGGTATACAATCCAACAGAAGAAGGAGTTAGTAGTATCCGTAGCAAACTTCTCTGTCACTGCAGGACACTTGTACAAAATGGGGTTAGACGAAATATTGTGATGCTATGTACCTAACTTTCAGTGAAGCAGCATCCTCGCGGAAGCTCATGGAGGAGTTGCAGGAGGACATTATGTAAGAAAAGCAAGAACGCAGAAGGTTCTGTGTGCTAGATTAAGGTGGCCAAATCTACATAAGGACATGAAAGCATATTTGTTATAGGAAAATTGACCTCCTAATCAACTCAGAGGAGAAGGACAAGATGACTCAAGCAATGATCACAATTGTAGGCCCAGAATCCACACTAACGCTCTCCATACATTGACTGCCTGCTTTGTAAAGCTTGTTTACAAGCATAAAGGAGCGTTAGTCACCCTGCTAACTCTTATTGTTAGACTAGGGGGAGCGTTCGGGAAATTAAGTGATGTTCAAGTGGTTATGCCAACGAATCTACCATTAAATATCTAGATTTTATTTCCCCAAATTTGTGCAAGAAAAGCAGGGAAACTCCAAAAATCAAGATATTTGGAGAAATTCTATTTTGAGAATGAAGGCAAGGAAAAATCTTGTAAACAAGGCAGATTCATGGTTTTTGCCCAAATGAACTACAGGTGGAGCTTGGCAGCCCTAATTCGATTTCTATATAAGCAACGAGAGGGCCATTGCAAAATGGATCAGAGCATTTGGAAGGATAACCCATAGAGATGTTGTGAACTGTCATATTCTTGAAGGAGCTAGCTGAAAGAAGGAGAGAGAGAGGAAGAAGGGGTAAGGAAGGCTAATACAACTGGTTGTTGTAATCACTCTTCCATTCTAAATATAGGACTGTGGTTGTGTTCCCTACTCCAAAGTGTCAGTGATATTGTGCATTTATTTGTTCATTCTGATGCTTGTTGTGTTGAGTAGATAAGTTATACATTTATACATGTTTGTTACGGATTCTTGCATTAATTGTCAGAAGTATATGCTATGATTGGTTTGCTTCATTCGTTTGTGTAGGAATAATCTTGGATTCAGTTAAGAGGAGTTCTTCTTACCACACGGAGATCCCCAAGTGAATCTATAAAGAACCAAAGGTGATAGATGAACATGTGTGTAATAGGTAGCTTTTGCAGATAACCTTACGGTCTATCGAAGGTCTCGGGAAGACTTACGAGGGTAGTTTTCATCTTGTGCATTTTACCCCATAGCAGAATTGGCAACTTCGCTGGGGAATATACATTTAGTTCCCAGTTATCAAGACTCCTCTCGGATCTCTTCTCTCTTCTATGAGCTTCCTGCTTCTTCATATCCTTCTTTGATCCACCATCTAACTTGTTGCATCCTGCAAAGTTTCTTTCTCTTCAGAAACTGATCCTAAAAGCCTACTTTTTGAGCTCTTTCCCTCACTAACGCAGGTTGCTGGTCTACACAGATCTTTGTAAAGATGTTTGACTATGCACAAGGTGCACTAGTGGCCAAACTAAAGCTCTGTTTACACACAAACAGAGCGTTAGTCTCCCATTTCCAAGTTTTTCAAGATATTTTGTGAACCAAAAGGGGGGGGAACTTGTCCCAAGGGCTAAATTAGGATCTGCAACAGTATCATGCTAACAAATTTGGTGTCTTAAAATTTATTTTTTAAGAAAATGCTTTAGTTTTTCTCTCATAAAAGAAATTTTTGTTGAAAGAAAAGCTGAAAAACTGTACATCTCCTTCTATCAAAATAGTTGTAAGCTACTTTGTTTTGGTTCAATAGTTGTTAGGGAATATTGAGAAAAGAAATTTTCGGTTATGAAAAGTGTTGAATGGCTTTAGATGCACTGATGAATACATGAATATGTGAAATAATACATGTGTAGAATAAGACTTGTCTGCATAAGAAATTGAAAAAAAAAATTAAGCATTGTTCTGCACGGTTTATTGAGTCGAGACTCTCATCATATTCATACGTCAACACCCCGTCTGAAGACAAATAAGAAAGTACACTAAAATTTACACTAAAATCAATCAAATACTCTTTTTAGAGAAAACCAACATTAGATAGATTAGGACCTTGGGATAAGAGAGTGAGTCAACTACCCAAGGTTGAAAATCAAAATTAGTGTAGTTAAAGAGTGAAAAATCCTTCTGCACTCATATTACCAGGACCACTCCACTCACAATAGAGCTAAATACGAGACAACATAGGATTGTAATCAGAGGTAGCCCGCCTTCTTTTAAAACTCCTTTGGGCATTTTGTGTAATGGGGTCCCTTCGGGGATTTCAAAACTAAGTCAGGGACTCAGGTATCTTACCCACACAACGTGCTGTCTACGACTATGTCCCCCCTAGTAATGTTTGTGATTTGAGGTATCTATAGTGGCCAATACTTCTAGGTACTTACCTAAGGTGACTAGGACGAGCTGTCCTGGTACCTCAAACGGATGGATCTACTTTGTCTTCATTTTTTGGGAGGTTGCTCATTTTCACGAGAGTACTTGGCTCCTCAATCTGAGGCTCGAGTGAAACTCAAAAGTAACCGTAACCATACATTTGGCCATCCTTGTTTGTTACTCATTGAGGGACTGGGTTTCATCTCCAGTAATCATTGTTTATTAGACAAGGTAATTTCACTTTGTTTTTTGATTGTCATTTTTAGTGTATTTTTTCTTTTTAGGTACTTGAGTGCTATCGTTTTTGAGACTTGAAGAATATCACCTTAAAATTTATCTGATAAAATTTACTAGTCATTGTGGCTACATCTGGCCCTCACTGTCAATCCAAATGGTTGTTAGGACTTCCTCCACTCACCGTGGAGGATCTATCGAGATCCACTGACTCAGATTCCTCATCTTTGAGGAATCAGTCTCCTAAATCGCAGACAAGGTCTATGTGGACAATCGATGATTATGATTTTCTAGAGGATTTCTTTACGGAAGTATTTCCTCGTCATTTTAACACTCCTCTTACAAATCTGTCAGACCCTGTAGTTACTCTTGCAGTACTAGTACTTTCTTCTTCAGTAGGTGGAACTTTCCCATCTATCTAGTCGACGCCACAAGGGTCGTGGAATTATAGAGACACTGTTGGTCCTCTACCACCTCCCGAGTCGACAGTCATTACAACATAGGTAATGTGGAACCCCACAATCCTGTTTGTCCCAGGTACTGCAACTCACATAACACCCTCTATCAGCAGAACCTAGCAGATGCCAGGTTCCACTCCTATGGTGTGCCAAAGCATATCTTCGACTAGTGCCACATATAGTGCTCCATATAACACTCAAGGTGGCTCTATGGGCACAGTTCTAGTTTACCAACACCAAGATGGGCCGCCAATGTATAGTTATAACCCCCAGATACAAACATCTAGGGTAGTTCCTAATATGCACATGGCGACGGGGAATGTCACAATTCCCCCGCCATTCTCAAGCATGCATGGATAGTCGTTGATTGACATGAGTGCACCCCCTATCAATCAAAGCCATACAGTTAGTTTTGCATTGGTTGGGAATCCACAAGGGATTCCCACCCAAACCATGGGGGCACCCTACTCACAATCTTAGATGAGTCAAGGGGGCACCGTTTATACTGGGGGAAACTTCATACACCAATATCAAAATCCCCATGGAAATCCCATCTACAACACTGTACCGCAAAGCAACTGTTACACCACGCAACCCATGTACACCATGTGGAACCAAACGATGGGAGGCGCACAGAGCTCCTCAGGTCACCTATCAGCACCATGGTCCGAGTTGGGGGCACCCAACAATTTGCCTTCTTTGGTAACATTGGATATACCCAACTTATACAAGTTGACAAATGACCCCATCTACCACAACTTACAATGGCCAACGATCCCACATAAAATACCGACGGACATTCCTAGTTTTGACGGAAAAAAGGTGAGGATCCTGGCACTTATGTCACCCCCTCCATCTATGGTGTGTTTCTAACTCTATGGTGGATGACAATGTCCGGTTACATCTTTTTCCCCACACCCTCACTAGAAATGCTGCTAAGTGTTATATTGAGTTACCACGTGCGTCAGTGAATACCATTGATGGTTTAGCGATGGAGTTCCTAAAGCACTTTCAGTTACCTATCCGTTATGAGATAGGGATAGAGCTTCTTACTTCGTTTCATCAGGATACTACCACCCACATCTCCGATCATATCCATGAATGGAGACGTAGGCGGAAGTTAGTCAAAGCTCCCATCCCTGATTTTCTCTTAACAGACTGGTTCTGTAAGTCGCTACTCCCACAAATCGCTAGAGATCTCGCTCTAGGTGGTGCGGTCACATAGGACCAATCCATACGTCGTGCCTAGCATTTAGATTTGATCTATTCATAATCTGGCACTCTCTACGACATTATCCCCTATGCTCCCGGCAACCCTAATCCTCCCACCACTCAGTGCCCTGGAGCGCATTCCGATGGGATTGTCGGTGCAACCTCCACGAGCGTTGTAAAACAACTCAGTGGGTCCATTGCAAGGTTGGAAGTGGACCCCTCTACCAAAATGACTGCTCTTCCTGCTACTACAATTAACTCTGTGTAGTCCATACAGAAATCCAGTAGCAAGAACAAGAAGAAATAGAACAAGACGGCTCCTTTTGAGGAGCAGTCATCTAAGTAGCCCAACCCAAAACAGAAGGTCGTTGCACCTATTGATGCAGAAAAAGATAAAGGCACCAACTATTCATGCAAACTCTATCTTGAAGAACACGTAACTTGGCATTGTCTGTGTCTTCAAGAATGCACAGATTACCTTGCCAAGAAAGATTCTTGTAAGGCACCTGCTGTCCTTAGAAATCCTGTTCCTAATCAACTACAGCAAAATCTCGTTGCCAACCAACCGCAACCCACGTTAAGGGGTAGCAACAGTTCACAACATCCTTCAACTGGTGAAGGAAGTTCTACCGTTTACACATTTGAAACAGTAGAACTAACGACAAGAGCCAAATCTTATGAAGCTCCTGTCGCTCCGGCAGCAAAATCATCCGCAGGTCAAAACCCATCTCTGCCCAACAATTTGCGAATCGAAAGGCCCGTTGAGGAATTTGTAATTCGACCCCCCAAGGGGGCACTTCGATTCAAAACACACAACACATCTGCACGTGCCACCCAACACTACAACATCATAGAGGATTTGGCGCAAGTGTTGTCGGCCATGTAGATGCTCGAAGTATTACAAACATGCCCCAGCCAAAGGAAATCTTTTCTTTTGGCTATCGAGGGTATTGACCCTGCGGATTCCATGCTTGCCATTTTGGACATGGACAAGTGTAAACCTCCCCTTTCCCACCAGCTTGCATTTCAGGTGCATATCACTTCAAAAGGTAAAGGTATACATCGAACTGTCATTGACGAAGGTGCTTCGACTTGCGTCATGTCGGCTTCATGTTGGCTCGCCTTGGGTTCCCCAACCCTCTCCCCACCATCGAACTCCCTTAAAGCTTTCGACGGCCATACCTTTGTCCCAAAAGGATACCTAAATCATTTTCCCATCACCTTTGCTGGGAAAACAGTAATGGTGGACATAAAAGTCGTGAACAAGGAACTCGACTATGATCTATTGCTGGGTCGCAGTTGGACTTATGCCATGATGGCCATCGTATCCACTATCTTTCGTATCATCCAATTTCGATTGGATGGAAAGGTCATTACAGTAGATTAGTTTTCTTTCTACACCCCTGGTTATTCCCCATTACCAAGTGGCTTTGTACCTCTAGTAGGAGGTGGAACTAGCCACTATGTCAGTTTACGTACTCATTTGTTGAAGGCTTCCTCCCTGATGGGTTACTTTCCTCTGCAGCTGACCTAGGTTCCGTAATTGGTCAACATGATTTCATCAATTCCTCATGAACCAACCAATCCCTAGATCCTAACGGCGCCTTCAGACCTTGACACAAATGGAGACTAGATGCTGCTATCATCAGTTGAATCAACCTACCAAGGAATTCAATCAACATCCACATCTCTGGTCATGTTGGCTATTGCTGATGGTACCACCCCCCTTCCCATAACCACTCCTCCTTTAGATCCTTGTGATCAACTCCCATCAACGGACGGAGCCATTCGAGAAATCATGAGTTTTGGAGAGCAACATTGGGAGGATTGGCATATTTGGGGTCTGAAATCTAACTCAGACATGATGCCGCTTCAAGTCCTATCCTCTAACACAAACGAAATCATTTCCCCACCCTATACAAAGCATTCAAAACCTTGGGGTGGATGAAAATATGGACAACACATCCAGGTCATTAACCATAGATATTTCAGTCATGATAGGCACCATGGAAGACACCCAGATGAGAGCAGATTGCAGTCTTGAGGAAATTGCAAGCTCCACTTACCTACATGAAGAATTCCATGAAGAATTTGTTTGGTCTCATGAGGAAATGCCCGACTTTAATCCATCATTTTTCGCGCATGAGATCCAACTTTACGACGAGGAAAAACAAAATGGGTGGCCAACTCCTTCCCTTGAAATAGCCATTGAACCCATGCCCAGCCCCATAGGTGAAGAAGAATGCCTATTATTCCTCAAGCAACTGGATAAAAACCGTCGAAATGCTAATTTGGCACTTGCAGCTCACAAGGAGCAAGTACAAATCCAATTTTCAAAAGCAGTTAGGTTTTCTTCTTTTCAAGAAGGCAATTTCGTATTGCTATATCATCCAAAAGATAACCTCTTGGAACCATGCACACTTCAACCCATATGGCTAGGTCCCTATGTCATAACGAAAGTCCTCCCCTCAGGGGCATATGAACTGCAGGACTGGGATGAAATTCCACTCAATGAGCCCACATACGGGCTCTATCTAAAAAAGTATTGTGCCTAGTGTCGTGTTGGGCATGTGCTTTGTAATTTTATGTATTCATAAGTTTTGTTTACCCTTTTTGATGTGATTGGATTGTTTTTTTATTTAGTGGAGTACTTGTCTCATGCATTTTTCTCGCAATGCAGATGTCATCGTTGCCCTTAGCATACGTAGGATACGTGGATGGTGCCAGTCGTCATAGACAGCACATTGCATCAGTTGCTTGGGTCATCTATACACCCGAGTCAGAACTATTTTGCTTCAGAGGAGTCTTTCCTGGTACCGCCACCAACAATATTGTTGGGTACATGTCCGTTGTTTCGCTTCTCACGGAAGCGTCATCAGGGGGCATCTCCAATCTGGTGGTCAAGTTAGACTCCCAACTACTGATTATGCAATTGAAAAACTATTATCACGTCCGTAATCCAACCTTGTTATGTAATTATCTAAGGGTGCAACTCCTGGAATGTCGATTTGAAATAATCACATATGAACATGTTCCTCGAGAATTAAATATAGTTGCTGATTCGTTAGCTAACTATGTATTAGATTGGAATTTGTCTCATTTGTTATAGCATCATGCATGAGAAGTAAAACATTTACTAAAGTTAAAAAATTGTCACAAATTGTTTTTTAAAACACATTTACACCACCAAAATACCAAAAATATCTGTATATATATAGATTGAAATCCAGTTTTTTACATCAAAACATCCCAAAACTTGGATGATTTAAGTACAAAATGGCTCAAAGCCTTACTTCAAACACTCATATGGCTATGCCAGAGCACCCGCTAAAATGAGCCTATTGCTCCAAAAAAGCTAAAACAGCTCTAGCTACCCTCCGAAGAGGAACCAGAAACCGCTCAAGTACACTAACGGTGTGTCGCTGCATATGAGCAGGAATCTCCCTCACAGGAAGGGGAGGGACACCAATAGTCAAACCCTCTAGGTTCCTCAAAACCTCACAGAGACTGTCGGCATCACCCCCTCCAGCATGTAGTTGGCCGCCTCATCGCACATAGCGAGGTTGGCCTGTAGGTCGTACTGGCACCACATCTGTGTTAAGCATAAAAGTTTCATGTCAATTCTTATCTCATCGTTAAAAAACATTACATATGCATTCAAAAGTACAAAAATAATTAAGTACTATCAACATTATTCTCACCTTAAGGACCCCAGTTGGTCTCGGGTGGTAGCATCAAGTCTGGGTCGCTGGTAAAGTCCATGGCTTCATAGGCATAGTCGTCAACAATCACTATCTGGCTGCGAAGCCACTGGAAGAAGTCTTCGTCAAAAAAGTGCCAGAGTGGTCCTCCTCCTGTGCGAGGATCCAATGATGACCAGCGACCCTGCCTTGGCTCCCTCGGACTAAAGGGATCTAAGCTCACCCTTGGGCACATGATAGGTACCCTCTCAAGGATAATTGAGACTATGGCAGTACCATACCCAAAACTATGTTGGGTACGGGTCTTGCATGCTGTAAATTCTGCCTTCAACTAGCGAAGCACTGCTTCACATGAGTTGAACATCTAGGGCTAGAAACAGTCAATGGCAAGCAACAGTTGGGCCTTTGTTGCTACGTGAGGATTTTTTGACCCCGCTAAACGCACAATCAACCATAAAAATGCCCTCATAGACTGAGATTGAATCCTCTCTATCGGGACTCTGTTGCTAAGTAGTCCACTCCCACGGATGCAGTAGATATCTACCATCTCTAAAGTAGGTCGTGGATCTGACCTACCACCGATAAGGTTTGCATGTTCCCCACGGCACAACAAATCAGTCAAAAAGTAAATGTCATCCCGGTCAATTGCTAGATCTTGATCTCCAATCCTGAACACTTGCTCGTGTTCATCCCAGCGTTGTATGATCCATCTCAGTAGCTCCTCCTATCCTTTCATCAGCTCTAGCCTTGCATACATCAAAAAACCATAGCAGCGCAATGCAAGTATGCAAGCTGGATCATTTCACATCAGCAATTCCTCATTATCATGGGCCTGTTCTCTCCATCAACTTAAAACCTGCACAAAATAACCCTAAAATTAGTTAAAATGGGGAAAAATCACTTAAGGAATCCATGCATGAGGGTTTCAAATTTGCCTTACTGCCCTAACACCCCTCCCAATGCTGCACAGGGAGGATTAATGCCCTCCAATGGTTTGTACAGAGTGTTTAATGCTCCCTACTGGCCTGCTGGAGGGTGTTAGTGCGCAAACATGGCTCTAGGGCACCTCAGATATGTAAATTTCCACCTACAAATTGATAAAAAAAAAAAATTAATAAAGCATAGAGCAAGGTTTTATCTCTCACTTGGGACTGACGGCATGTCGAATGGTTGCCCGGATCTCTTGCAATGATCTGTGGAAAATCTACTCCTCTTTAGCTCCAACTAGCTCTCACAAACTCCAAAATAGTGAAAATGATGCATGTGAAGGCTCAAAGCTTTTCTTTATATAAATTTGAGAGAAATGATTTTTTGAAAATCATTAAGGAGGAAATAGTCCATTCTACATGATTTTTTATCATGCATGAACCTAGGTAATAGGAATTGCTTCTTTTTTGCTACTTTTGATGAAAGTACTTCAGGAATGAAAAGTAGTAAAAGTTGCATGAAAGTATTTTTAGAGCACTGTTAGGGATATTTTATTGCTCTTTAAAAAATATAAACACCCCCGAGCTTTTTTCCTTGCGCTCGTTAAAATCTATGCAATGATAGACAGAGCACTTTTGGAGACATTTTATCGCTCTTTAAAAAATATAAACATCTCCGAGTTTTTGTAGTAGGACTCATTAAACATCCGTACCACAATCCGTAAAGCACTTTTTTGGGATATTTTGTCGCTCTTTAAACAATACAAGCATCCTCGAGTTTTTTATCATTTGCACTCGTTAAATATATGCAAGCGATGCTCTAAGCACCTCTTTTTTGATCTTGTTCTAGCTCATAAAATAAAAAAGACCAATGAAGCATCCTTTTTAGGAACTTTTTTCTCGCTCTTTAAATTGAAAAAACCTCGAGCTGTGTCTTGCTGCTCATTAAACATGCTAAAGATGACTCGAGCATTCTTTCAAGTACTTTTTCCAAGCTCGTTAAAAAATGAAAAATCCCGAGTTTTTGTTACTGAGATCGTTAAAGTGTCACGACAAAACACGAGTTTAGTCCATCGCCTAGTACTCGTAACAAAATGAGGTCGACATTTATTGGAAAAAGGTTTCTCTTTATCCAGGTCCAATAGATTAAATACAGAAAAGTAACTTATACAGGTATACTATTAACCTTTTGTCACACCCGGTTAATAATTATGACAAAGAGAACATCATGGAGTCTCTCTTTACGATCTTTTCAGACTCTCTAAAGATGAAAAGATCACCGAGTTGTCTAGTCTAGACTCCTTAAGTACACAGACAAGATATAGAGTCATTATTTTTACGATACTTTTCAGACTCTTAAAAGATGAAAAATCAACAAGTTTGCCTATCTAGAGTCATTAAACTAATCAGGTAGGGCAAAGATTCGTTCTTTTTTTGTGATCCTTTTCAGACTCTCTAAACATGAAAAGATTAATGAGTTTACCCATCTGGACTCATTAAAAATCAAACGGGGAAAGTGGAAATACAACTGTATCCTGTATTCGAAAGCGTGATTTGGCAGCATTCGTTCCCTTGAACATGGTGTGATGCAGGAAAGTTTTCCCTCTGCAGACAGAGGCAACCCCTCTAGCCCTAGAGTGGGTCTAGTCACAAACAAGGACAGATCAACAATAGCTTTCCTTAAATAGTCATAGTTGGAGGCCTACCTCAACCAGTGGTCGATGGAGTTCCGTTGCACTGCTCCAGCTTCCGATTCCTTATCTTGATGAGTAATCAACCTAAAATAATGCAAAGGAAATAAAACAAAGCACGTAACTGGAACAACAATGATCTATTTACTCACAAAGTCAAGAAGTCATGAGCTATCAAGTACATTACATACAAGACATAGGAAAACATCATTGATTGCATTAATAATGAAATAAGAGTAAGATTACAACCAAAGTCTTGACGTCACAAGCCTTCTTAGAGGGATCCAGCCAGCATGTTCCTCAAGCATTCACTCTTTGAAGATGGATCTCCCAATATACAAGTCTCTCTCACTCACAAGTTTTACACAAGATTAAGGGCACTTCACAAACTTCCTCAAGCTATCAACAATCCCACACTTGTTACACTCACACCAGCTATCTAGCAAACTCACAAACACTAACAGCACTATTAGCAACCATTCCCAGAACTAAAAACTCCAAAACTAGCAGCACATAGCAATGGTGAGAGTTTAAATAGGAGAAGGAGTCTCCATGAAAGGTGGAAGAGTGAGCTTATCTCCAAGGAGGGTAGCACAAATGATGAAACAGCCATGCCAAAGAAAGGATGACGACATAAACTAGGCCAACAACCAGATCTAGAGTCATCTGGAAGGCTGACTATTGGAACAAATTTGCCTAATCTGGATCATCGCGGGCACATAACTAGTCTTCCGCGCTGACATCGCTATTGAATAACATAACTAGTCAGTTCACTGCTAAAGATTACAAGAGACAGTCGCGTTGGCACATAAAATCGGACCATCATGGGAATCAGGTGTACTTCCGCGATGGTAGCACTTTTGGACTGTTTTGGAGCGCCCTTCAGCACGTTTATTTAGCCAACAAACGCAATGAGGTAGAAACCTTTGGAAAAGTGGGTCATGTGGCATCATCAGAGAGCATTTGTCTAACATGAGCATGAATGACTTTGGACACATGACAGAGTAGGAAGACTGGGACGAAGACAGTGACAAATTACTGTGTAATAGATGCCCCCTAAAGTATGAAGCCCGAGAGAGAGGGAGAGGTGAAATGCTTTATGAAATTGACTGAACGGGAACACCATTTGGAAGAACCTGCACGCGAGTAAAACTAATATCTTTGATAATGAAGTACATGTAGTCTAGGCATGGACGCAGCCATCCAAAAGACATACGAAATAGGTTTGTGGTATGGACACAACCATCCAGCTAATGAGACCATGATGATGATAAAGGTATGGTCGCAGCCATCCATCAATGAGTCATGTAATCATAAACCAATCCACACAGCCCGAACATGTGTAATCTGAGTTCGGGGTCTTGAACCCATCTGATCATAGTACAAATTCTAACATGCGAATAGACGTGCTGAGGTCAAGCATGATAGAACATCGCTTGATTACCGGTCAATGATGAAAATTGTTAACAAGCGCGAGAGAAACCACCATTAATGCCAATGGCTCTCAAGGTAATGTCTAGCACAATCCACGAAGTGTGAAGAAGGAGCTGAAGTCAAACACTCGTGGAATCACCCAATCGACGACCAATGATGAAAGTTGATCGTCAGGTGCGAAGAACTTTCCATTGAGGCATGCCAGCTCTAATGTACCAAAGGGGATCTCTAGATCAATCTCCTGGATAATGAGCTGATGTCGACAAGAGACAACCCGTTGCAGGAGGGCCATAATGTTTCCCTCATCAATGACATGAGATAAGGAACAAGAGGCAGATGGTGAAACAGAGTATCAGAAGAGAGGGCGAGGGTGTAAACTGCAGAAGGATTATACTATTGAACATGTCGGCGACATGACTCCGGAGGGTGGTAGCATTCAGATACGAAGGGATCAGAGGCACAATGGAGACGGCATGAATTGGATGGAATGAGGCTAAATGATAACCCAAACCCGTGGAAGGCCAAATTATGATGTATGGATGTCCCAACCCGACAAGAAGCAAAAGTGTCGATGTTCAAGAGTGACTAGCTGCCATAGAGAATCAATGATAAACCTGTCATTGAATCCAACCTAGTAATATTTTAACGAGCCCTAGGAAGGAGAAGCTCGAGTCTTATCATGGTGATGAGTCCAATGTCCTCGGGGTTTAACGAGTCCGACATAGGCAAAAATCATAGTCTTTTTCATGTTTAGAGAGTTTAAAAAAGACACAGAAAAGAAAACTCTAGGGGGGGTCCTTTTTCGTAAGTTGGTGTCTCTCGAGCTCGAAAAAGTATAAAATGATGCTCAAAAGAACCACCTGACCATTACGACCGAGGAGTACTTTTTGAGATTAGTGACTTCGACCCGAAAAAGTAGAAAAGCAGTTGGAATCACGTCGTTTCGGAACCGATAACGAGCATGAAACGACAAAGGCCCGACAATGTTTTCGTGTTTACACGGTCAGAAAAGAGCTTAAAGTCGACCACCTCTTATTTCTTTTAATGAGTCAAGAGGGAAAAATCGACAATCTTTCCATCTTTAAACGGTCGGAAAAGAGTTGAAAGTAGACCTCCATTTTTATTTTTTTTTAACGAGTCAAAAAGGGAAAAATACTCGGCAATCTTTTCATCTTTTACGAGTCAGAAAAGGGCTTAAAGGAGACTCGTCCTGGAGGAACGAATGGTATAAACTGTAGCAACTGGTCCCGGAAATGGTGGAACTGCTCAAAACATGTAATGGTCAAGAGGCTGGCTAATAAAACCACTCATCACTGCAGTTCCTCAGGAAAGGATAAACAATCAAGTGAAAGCATATGATCGGCCAAAGAGATGGTGGTGATGGAATGAAACAACCATGGCTCATCTAGAAAAATTTAGCAGATAAAAATGGCAATCACGAGGTGTAAATCACGTATGGGTTCATTTTTACACAAGCTTGAACCATGGAGAACTCTACTTGGATTCGGTTTCATGTTTACACAAGCTTGAAACGAAAAACTATGCTTTTTATTAGTTCGCATGCCCCCAACATAATTACGCAAATTGAGGTACATGCCCCCAAGCTTCATTGCATTCAACGAGGTGGATGGAATGAAGGTTCACTTTCGAGATCTTGGAAAGACTTGACTTGGATTTTACGAGATCTTAATCAAAGACTCGAGTTGGAAAGGGAGTTGTTTCATTTTTTTAATGAGGTTGACACAGTAAAAGAACTATCCTCATAACCCTTGTTTCATTTTTTTAACAAGGTTGACATAATATCAAGAAACTATCCTCGGGCACCTTGTTTCATTTTTTACTGAGGTCGACATAAGAAAAGAACTGTCCTCGGCACTCCTTGTTTCATTTTTTAACGAGGTTGACACAGGAACAAACTATCCTCATACCCTGTTCATGGACCACACAAGAACATGGCTCCCAAGAGGTCTTCATGGGATGGAATAAACGCACTCTGGGAGGAATACATGTCATGATGCACCAATGACAGATCAGGTTCCAATGCCCCTAGTACATGATGTACGAGACCATCTGCATGATCAACAACAGATGTGCAGACGAAACGGGTAGCCACATAATTGACCTATGGCAAGGAAGGCATTACTTGCGAGGAAGAACCGAGAGGGGATCATAGATGCACAGGGGGCACCGGAGGACTAAAGAATGATAATTGATCAATAGTCACCATTCTTCCATCGTGCGGAAAACAAACCACACAGAAAAGTTATGAAAAAAGAGCTCCAATGGCATAAACATAGTCACGGCCAAGGAGAAGACTGAAATTTAAAGCACCTTGGATAACCATGATGTCTATATAGACGGTTTTACCTCCCAAAGTAATAAGGAACTTCGGAAGGATCCTTAAAGGTTGATTGGTTCCTCTGTCAAATGCCAACAGATTCTATGTGACCGGCACAAGCTATGGGGAGCCCAAAGCTTGCCAAGTAGTGGAAGGCATAAGGCTCACAGATGCACCCTCATCCAAGACAGTGCCAAGTACTGCCTTATCATAGGTATATACTATAATCTAGAAAGGAACATGGGATGGAAGGCAGAATGTAGTCAAATGACTCCAGCCGAAGGAAACGACTGAACTACTTGGTGGGGGAATTGTATGATGGCCCCCTTGCTCTACAAGAACCGAAGAAGGACTCTCATGATTAGCAGGGATAGGAGGGTCGTTCTCGGACTCAAGAGAATCTGACGAGATGAGAAGAACATGAGCATGACACTCTTCTGAAACAAGGTGATCAACAGGTGGTGAACCAAAGTTGACACTCTCCCCGACCAATGGGTGGTTTGGGACAGGCTTAGCACAGCCAAGCTCAAAAGGAGGAGGACAGACAAGAGAAGAATCTAAGTCAATCTCTTTGTCAATCGGGAGAGGGCCTGAAGAGAGCCTCTAATAACCAACGGGAAGTTGGGGTGAAGAAGTTGTAAGACTTTCCAAAACGGCGGAAGATTTATCCATGAGTGGACAAAGGTGAAGGGGATGGTTGCCTTCACATAGCCGACAGGGGAATCGAATCTTCCCTTTCTTCTAACCATTTCCAGTTGATAGGGTGGCATTGTCATGAGCTTTAGAGGATGATGGGGGATCGGCTGGATCGTGAGACCATACTTCTAGGACCCTAGGAATGCCAGGACAATCACGAAGAAGATGGTCAGCCTTACAAAATTTACAAGGAAACTTAACCTTCCGCGAAGGAGCAGAAGGTGTTCCGACCTGAGATGTACTTGGAGCAATAGCTACATAGGTGGCCTCACATTTATCGGACTTCTTCTTCTTCATCATCTCCTTCTTCTTCTTAGTCGCCTGGTTACTAGATATGAAACTTTCACCAGGCGAAGGAGGAGAGGAAGATGAAGAAACAGGGGAAGAAGGTGTAGGCTCAACCTTGGAATCATCGTGTTGTGGTTCAGACGAAGGGGACAATGGAACAGGAGTCATGATGCTCGGTACACCGAGGTTGAAAACAACCATATGGGAAAACTGATGGTTAACCCACGCAAGGACAGTGTTGACATATACGGAGCACCGGCATTTCCAAATGAAGGAAACGGACTAGGATTTCCTTCTGGGGGAAAACCTTGGCCAGTAAACTCGGGGAATGTTGCCATCGGGAACAAGCCTGAAAAACACTCTTCTCATAACCAAGAACTCGAACTATTACTAGGAATATTTCGTGGGCAAATAAATTTTATGACATAGGAACAAAACTTGACCTTGTCATGTTTCAAGAGTCGAGAAAAGGACAAAAAGGTGACTCTATCTCTTTCGAAGTTTAATGAGCCTGAAAGGACAAGTGCTCAGATGGACCCTTTCTTTTAGGGAGTCTGAAAAGGAATGAAAGTGACTACTATGGAGAACTAGGCAAAAGGTTTACCAGACAAATCCGTAAAACTGCATATACACCTTGGCAGTCATATGAAAACCAAGGACTTTCTGTACGGCAGTCAATCTTCCCGAATGCTGTGTTCGGTGCATTACGGTTTGTAAGGTGGTAGACATGGCTTCCTATGGATAAAGGATGATAACCTAGTGGAGTCTCCCAACATATACTCAACTGTACATGGGAGCGCAATTCCGTACTAGACCACTATTGAGTCACAGAAGGAGGAATCACCCAATCTTGAGTGGAAACAAAAGTGATTAGGTTTAATGATGCCGGAGCACGTCTCTAGCCTAGACCTCTAAATGTGTGTGTTATGTTCCAATGCGTTGTTAGATTTATTCAGTTAATTTTAAAGTTGATCTTGGATTATGTTTCAGTTTTCAGGCCTTACCGTATGTATATAGAAAAACCTAGGATGCAGCTAGAATGAGTAAAGCATCTTTCATTTCGATGAACACCTACTTACAGAAAGGTAGAGAGTTCATTCCAAAACCAAGACAAGCGATTGTAAACACTAAGAAACACAATGCATCAATACACTAATCTCACGATGCATTGATACTACTAATGAAAGATTTAAAATTCGCTTTCCAATTTTTCAAACATGAAAATTCGTAATGCAAATGTAATTTCACTTCCGTATGCTAAATGAATGCAAAATTTTGATTTTCTTTACATTTTAAATTCAAAGAAGCAAACAAGCAAGTGTGAACTGATTGATCCAAACAATTGTGATCTATGCTTGGTAGTGAAGAAATCGAAACAACATAAAAAAATTGGTTCAATAATCGACACTAAAAATCAGCCAACAAGAAAACAAGCAGCGAAAGAGTCTCAAGAAAATCACAAGGAGGTTGTGGATGAACCTTGAATAGACAAGTAACCCAAGCAAATGGTTTCTTGACGAAACTTCTAAAGGATTAGGTCACATGGTCCAAAAAAACACAAGACTCACTCAATGAAATCAAAGAGACAGTACCCTAACCAAAAGCAATTAAAACAAGCCAATGAGAGACAAGAAACAACAGGGGATAAGCAAGATTGATGAATTTAGGAGGTAAAGTTATAAAAACAACTTTACAGGAGTCATCACAAGTGTTACACAAACAACTAGAGATGTCATTGCTAAAATAGGTACCATCGCCAGTGATGGACAGACAACTCGAGATATCATCGAAAGTTTAGGTACCATCACTAGTGATGCACAGACAACTTGAGATGTCATCACAAATTTTACACTGACAACCCGAGATGATCGCAGAAGTACACCTATTTTTTGCAATGATTTGATTTCAAGAGTCGGTGCGGGAATTAAACTAGAAACCTGAGATCATCGCGGGTTTAAAGCTATAAAGTGGTGATGACATCGCGACTGTACACGTATTTTCCGCGATGATCCGATTTCAGGAATCGTCGCGACTGTTAGGTGTAATTACGTGATGAACAGAATATTACAAAATGGTGAGTGCGATGACAGCGTGACTGTTAAAATTAAATCCGCGATGATGTTCAAAACAGTAACAGGCGAACCAAAAACTCCCAAATAAAAAACAATCAATCCTTTAATCAAATAAGGGAATTTCCCAGATCAGGCCAGGAAACTCAGAACACTGATAATTAATACCCAAACTTCAAAAGAGACTAAAACAAAAATCAAGACAAGATCAAACAAGAAAATTACAAAGGCCAAAGCTCCTTAGTGGAGTCGCCAATTTGTGATGATGGAAAGTGTTCCCTCTGCGGACAGAGGCAACCCCTCTAGCCCTAGAGTGGGTCTAGTCACAAACAAGGATAGATCAACAATAGCTTTCCTTAAACAGTCATAGTTGGAGGACTACCTCAACCGATGGTCGATGGAGTTCCGTTGCGCTGCTCCAGCTTCCGCTTCCTTCTCTTGATGAGTAATCAACCTGAAACAATGCAAAGGAAATACAACAAAGCAGGTAATTGGAACAAAAATGATCTATTTACTCACAAAGTCAAGAAGTCATGAGATATCAAGTACATTACATACAAGACATAGGAAAACATCATTGATTGCATTAATAATGAAATAAGAGTAACCTTACAACCAAAGCCTTGACGTCACAAGCCTTCTAAGAGGGATCTAGCCAGCATGTTCCTCAAGCATTCACTCTTTGAAGATGGATCTCCCAATATACAAGTCCCTCTCACTCATAAGTTTTACACAAGATTAAGGGCACTTCACAACCTTCCTCAAGCTATCAACAATCCCACACTTGTCACACTCACACCAGCTATCTAGCAAACTCAGAAACACTAACATCACTATTAACAACCATTCCCAGAACTAAGAACTCCAAAAATAGCAGCACATAGCAATGGTGAGAGTTTAAATAGGAGAAGGAGTCTCCATGAAAGGTGGAAGAGTGATCTTATCTCCAAGGAGGGTAGCACAAATGACAGAACAACCATGCCAGAGAAAGGAGGGCGACATAAACTAGGCCAACAACCAGGTCTGGAGTCATCTGGAAGGCTGACTGTTGGAACCAATTTTCCCAATCTGGATCATCGTGGGCACATAACTGGTCTTCCACACTGACATCACTATTGAATAATGTAGCTAGTCATGTCATCGCTGAAGATTACAAGAGACAGTCGTGCTGGCACATAAAATCGGACCATCGCGGGAATCAGGTGTACTTCCATGATGGCAGCGCTTCTGGACTATTTTGGAGCACCCTTCAGCGCGTTTATTTAGCCAACAGATGCGATGAGGCAGAAACCTTTGGAAAAGTGGGTCATTTGGCATCATCAGAGAGCATTTGTCTAACATGAGCATGAATGACTTTGGACACATGACGCAATAGGAAGACTGGGACGAAGACAGCGAAAAATTACTATGTAACACATGGCACTCCCTCAGATAAACTTTCATTTTGATAGCCTCTCAATATGAACCCTACCAACCTGAGTTTTTAGCCTATATACCCTGATGCCATTGCATCTCCGTATCTTAAACACTCTGTAGTGTTCATGAGTCTAGTGTTGTCTGGTTAAAACCATTGTCATGCCTTCTATTGTTCAAGGGTCCCTACTTGTTTCCTCGATCAACTGACCCTACATATCCTTTCATCATGCCCTCCGTTGTTTAGACCCAAAAGCTCAAAAGATTCTTCATAAAACAAAATCATCCTTGTCCGGTTTCATGTCGACTGATGTAGAACATGTCATTGCCTACCTTTCGATAGGTTCCTTCCTATCGACTTCAACACTCTATCTAGGAAGATAACCCAGAAAAACATTCAGTGCCTTGGTTCTTGCAAACATTGGTGGCAGGTTACCTTTTTCTTGATCACAGGTTTTCATCATTGGCTCCTAGTTAAGCGATTCTACAAGTGTTTGACGACAAAAAATATTTCACACTCGATAGTTTGCACTGTGCATCTTGGAGACCATCACCATTATCAGTGGCCTTCCTCGCATCTATTAACAGTCTTCGTTATTGGCTGGTAATCAGATGATTTCATGCATGTTCGACGTTAACTCATTTGATCACATGTACCGATCTATGTTGTTCGGTGAAGTGGGAATCAAGACCTTGGGTAGAGGCTTTCATCATTCAGCCTTGTTTCCTCTCCCAAACTGCGATATTGTTCTTTGAAGACAGCCATTTCAGGATAATCTATTATGACACTGGATCCACCCTATGCCATATTGGCAGCCAGCATTGCTATATCTCTAAGGAGAAATTTACTCTGACATAGCTACTGAGCATGGGAATACTTAACTCAGGACATGATTTTAGCAATTCATATATATGTATCTTTGTTGTATCAGGTTTTCCTTGCAGCTCGAAACTTCTCTCTTTCTCTACAAATATTTTGATAGCAAATTACAATGTTTTTTTGATAAAGTATTTCGGCTATCGTCTCTGCCTTTGATCTCATACTTTAGGGGGTATCTGTTATAGGACAAATTGACCTCCTAATCAACTCAAAGGAGAAGGACAAGATTACTAAAGCAATGATCACAATTGCAGGCCTAGAATACACACTAACGCTCTCCATACACTGATTGCCTACTTTATAAAGCTTCTTTACAAGCATAAAGGAGCATTAGTCACCCTGCTAACTCTTGTTGTTAGACCAGGGGGAGCATTAGTGAACTTAAGTGATGTTCAATTGGTTATGCCAATGAATCTGCCATTAAATATCTAGATATTATTTTCCTAAATTTGTGCAAGAAAAGTAAGGAAACTCCAAAAATCAATATATTTGGAGAAATTCTATTCCGAGAATGAAGGCAAATGGGAAAAATCTTGTAAACAAGGCAGGTTCATGGTTTTTTCCCAAATTAACTACACGTGGATCTTGGCAGCCCTAATTCGATTGCTATATAAGCAACGCGAAAGCCATTGCAAAATGGATCAGAGCATTTGGAAGGATATCCCATAGAGCTGTTGTGAACTATCATATTCTTGAAGGAGGTAGCTGAAAGAAGGAGAGAGAGAGGAAGAAAAGATAAGGAAGGCTGATACAATGGGTTGTCGTAATCACTCTTCCATTCTAAATATAGGATTGTGGTTGTGTTCCCTACTCCAAAGTGTTGGTGATATTGTGCATTTATTTGTTCATTCTGATGATTTTTGTGTTGAGTAGATAAGTTATAAATTTATAAATGTTTGTTACGGATTCTTGCATTAATTGTTAGAAGTATATGCTGTGATTGGTTTGCTTTGTTATTTTGTGCAGGAATCGTCTTGGAGCTGGTCAGGAGGATTTCTTCTTACTGCACGGAGATCCCCAAGCGAATCTAGAAAGAACCAAAGATGACCCCCTTTCCATATCCTGTCAATATATGCCTGATAGATGAACATGTGTGTAACAGGTAGCTTTTGCAGATAACCTTACGATCTGTTGAAGGTCTTGGGAAGACTTTTGAGGCTAGTTTTCATCCCGTGCATTTTACCCCATAGCAATATTGTAGGGCGTGTGACGCCTGTCAAAGGACTGGTAGGCCATCTCAGAGGGATGAACTACTGTTGAAGCCACAGGTGACATTACAACCATTCGAGAAATGGGTGATTGACTTTGTAGACCCAATTCAGCCTCTAAGGAAGAAGATAGGTGTGTGGTACATCATCACTGCGACTAAGTACTTGACCAGGTGGGCAGAGGCACAACCTGTGAAGGACTGTATAGGTGCGACAACAGCAAAGTTTTTTTTTAATACGTATTGACAAGATTTGGTTGTCCAAAGATCTTGATGAGCAATCGTGGTACGCACTTTCTTAATGAAGCAATCAACGCGTTGACAGAAGAGTTTCAAGTGTATCATTAGAAGAGCACACATTATCACCTACTAGCCAATGGGGAGGTGGAAGCATTCAATAAGATATTGGAGAATGCACTGATAAAGTTTGCAATGTTCAGTGAAGTGACTGGGATGTGCACGTACCACTAGCGCTATGGGCTTAGGAACGACTTGCAAGAAGTTGACTGGACAAACGTCTTTCAGACTCATGTATGGAATAGAAGCTATAATGCCATTGGAATACATTGTACCTAGTCTGTACATAGCAGCACTCACATGAATGGTGGACCATGGAGCCTTGGAAGAGAGGCTCGCACAACTAGAAGAGCTTGAGGAGGACCAATTTCTAGCTGGATTTCATCAACAAGTTCAAAGGAGCACGAAATGGCATGGCATGATCAGCACATTAAATTGCACACCTTAAAGTTAAATGATCTTCTTTTGTTATATGACAGCGAGTTTGATAAATTTCCAGGGAAATTTAGGATGCACTGGCTGGGGCCCTATGTCATTAAAGAAATTACCGACAGTGGAGCTGTTTAGTTGGTTAAGTTAAAAGGAGAGCCCTTCCCAAGAAAGGTGAATGGTAGATGATTGAAGCCATATATTGGTGATCCGACTAGGTGACTATATGAAGGTAGCATAGTCTTAGCACTCTAGGCATCTGCAATGAGGCATGGGACTATAAACTGCATTGCCCAGGTTGGGGAGCTGCGCGATGAGGAAAATGTGCAGAATGAGGAGATGTCACAGAGACCACACAAGTGCACAGAAGGCTATGCTACCCAGGAAACGACCGCACAGGTCAGTCGAAAAGTGACTATTAAAGTCATTGTTCATGATTTGACGACGGAAAAACAACCAAATGGAGTTGGGTAGAAGTATTTTAGATGAAATTTATAGGCGAGATCCTTGAAAATATCCTTCCAATCTAGCATTAATGAACCAATTTTGGGGGAACAATTCGATTTGAATTCAAAATGGCCTATAAATTACATGTGGCTGCCCAACAAAGAACACTTGGCATTTTGCGCATTGAGTTATTGAGCTCTCAAACGTGTATGAGCCATGAATTCTTTGAAGCTCTGATAGTGAGTTCGGTATTTGAGAAATTGCCAAAGCAGACACAAGAACTATTGAATAATGTCATGTCGACACCAGCATAAACCGTAGATATTAGCGAAGTAGTCACAGCTGAAGGGGTTGTGTTAGAGGTTGCTATGGAAACAGAGGGAGCTTCTCTGGAGGTTGTAGAGATACCCAAGGCACCACGGTCGCTTAGACCAAGGCCTACCCTGACCCAGGAGAGTGAAAAAAACAAGAAAGGAAAGTAGGCCATGACACCGTAGTCGGTGCATGTGTCACCTAGAAGAAACCCACCGAAGGACAAGTCCATCGCACAAGAAAAGGGAAAGACAATTAAGCTAGAATCAGAGGAGGAGTAAATTGAGGATATCCCAATGGACAATGAGGATCTTGGGATAGAAACAGAGGATGTTGAAGTTGAGGGGTCTGACCCCATTACTAAATTTCCTGAGTATGTCCGTCCATGTAGGTCCAAGGCCAAGGTGCCTAATGACATTGACGAGAGCAAGGTCACCTTGTACACACCTCTGTTGTTGGACCAGATTGTTTTTTAAGGACCACGCTTGGGGCAGATTCCAATGTTCAAATTAGAGGACTGGGACTTAACTGACATCGAGCAATTCCCTCACTTGGCGACAGACCAACTGATGCACCATGAGCTCCATAAGACTGCGTTGGAACCGCGGAAGTGGCTCAAGGGCATGGATAAGGTGGGCCTGCTCAACCTGCTATGGGTGCCGCACTACAATTGCACACCCATTACCTTGCTGGTAATCAAGCAACTATTGTGCTTGGTACATGATGGATGCCTATGGCTAGAGGAGTTGATACCCATCACTAACAAACTAATCCATAGGATCACGAGGCTGCCATACTCAAAAGAGAATTCGGCTATGATGTTTGGTGGAAAGGTTGGCAAGTTGGCCCTCGTGGAGGCCATGAAGAAGAAGTTTGGATTAGTAAAGAAGTTGTGTGGCTATGCGATTACAAGTATTTTCAACCCTGCAGACAAAGTGGCCTCGCAAATATTGGGAGGGAAGGTCATGTAGAAGTGTCACTTCGATGAAGTAGCAACGTTTGTCATAGCTCTAGTGGCCGAATGCGCGGAGGGGGTTTAGTTTAATTGGGTGTGCTACCTCTTCGATGAGTTCCTTGCAAACTTTTGCAAGGCATGGGAGCTTAGCAAGACCTTCCACTAACCATGGCTCTTGCTATCCATCATGCTGGTAGCCTAGGAGTTACCCAAAGACAGTCAATTTCACTCGGTCGCACAGAACCTGCCTAAGTCTGCAAAGTACGCTTTGCTATGGGAGACTAAGGATCCTGAGTGGATCAAGGACAATAAGATCTTTTGGATCTTAATGGAGATGAATTTAAACATGGTCATCAACTGCAAGCCATGATTGTTGCCTACTATCTTTGATAAATTGCAGTTGTACATGGAATTTAAGGCTGATTTCCACCATGTATCCATAAGGGCATGGAAGGACACCGAGCAGAAGTGGCATGAATTCCATGCTTGGTGACGGATGATGTGATTCAAGCAGTTATTGATAGCTAGCTGGCACACTGCCTCGGACTTGATTGCCGGATCCAACAATACAACTGTGTAGTGGGAGAAGGAAGAATCCAAGTTTAGGATGGAGCAACTAGTTGAGAAAAGGATAAAGGAAGCTTAGGATAAGGCTGAGGTAGACCGCGCTACCACACAAGAGACAGGCGCACATGCAAGAGGAGACGAGTGCAACTCTGGAAAAGAGAAGTCTCCCTCCCCAGAGGAAGAGGAAGAAGAGGATGATCATATAGAGTAGGGAGGAGCAGATCCGCAGACGCCTTCATTCCATATCAAGCATCCAAGGGGACAAGATAAAGTAGGGCCGTGGAAGAAGTCCAAGGCCAGCAAGATGTCTGTGGACTTGAATACCCTAACAGAGGGGGATCTAAATGAAATTTGAAATATAGTGCGGGATGCCATCGTGGAACTACTGCAACAATTTGAGCAGCAACAGTAGGCATTGGGGACCATTCAGGAAAATCTGTGAGAGCTGCAGTTTCAGGCATCACAGACCGGCACAACATCCACTAGTTTGGCCATTATTACTTCAGAAGGCACCAAGATATTGCATGTGAGGGACTCCCGAGCTATAGTACTACCAGATGGAGCACTAACGAGAGAGATCGAAGTTGACAGGCCCACTATCAGCCCCCTCAAGGGAGTAGGGCTGAACTTGGTGGCACTTCCTAGCAAGGTGCTCCACCTGCTATAGGGATGGGGTGATTGCGGAACTGAGGGGCCACAAACAACGTGCTTTGCAGCTGATCAGTGAGTAGAAAATCAACAACACTTAGATGGGTGTCCAACAAGACTCCTCCATCACCTCCATGATGAAACTCACTGACATGAATCAACGCATGATTAAGGCCATGGAGGAAGCATGCCGAATGGTACCGGATTTTGACATTCCTGAGGATGAGTCGTTGGATGTGCATGTTCGTAAACTCGCTATGGGGGTGCACCATGCCCACACAGAATCGGAAAATCTTCAGCTGGAGCTGAACCTCCAAGTTGCAGAGTTTCATTTGAAGGCCCATCCTTCGACTCCACCAGAAGTAAAGGAGCAATGTGCGACTGCTATAAAAAAGGAAATAGCAGCAGTAGATGGTGCAGTGGTAGACTGTACAGTGCTTTTCAAATAGTCGTTCGAAGTACTAACCAGCCTACCAGAAGACCCTACTATGCAAAGGCTAGAAATAGAGGCACGAGAGCTGTAGCAGTGCTATGATGAAGTAAAAGGGACAACACATATTGTTGCCCTCACATAGAGACTCACGAAGCTACAGAAGGCCAAGACATTGAAGGAACATGTAGATGCATCTAAGCACAAAGAGGTAATGTTGAAGGCGTGCTTGAAGCCTTGGTTGGATGAGGCCTACTTGATCATGGCCTCCATTGAAGGCAAGCTGGCTAGTCTACAGGAGACGTAGCAGAATCTTTAGGCTAACAGTGCAAGGCCAGCGACAGAGCAGTTGGTTGAGGAAATAAAGCGAGGAGCTGTGCAGTGCACCATCGAGGTAGCAGTCGTACAGGTCGAGCTGGGGTGTCTTCGCGCCAAGATCTCTGCACGTGTAGAGTGACTTGAGGGTGAGTCACCATGTTTGTGTTCGGGGCCTGTTGGGAACGAGTTCCCCCAAGAGTTAGTTTTGGGGCTAAAAGCCTATGTTTTGGGGCAGAAAGTCCAAATTTTGTAATAAAGATGTAAAGTCTCTGCATTTTGTGGTCCCAAATCACAAATATGTCAAGAGTTGTAAAGGGTTGTCCGCCTTTGTTTTGTAAAGTCTCATGTCGGTTGTAAATATCTACCCATGGTCCGCGGACCATGGGATTGTATAAAAAGGGAGTCTTAGAAGAGTCTAAGGGAGAAGAGAAGTAATGGTAGAAGAAGCTGATGGGTAAGAAATTCTAAGTTTTCTCGGGTCTTAGTGTAGGTAGGGGCTCTATAACTGAGTGCGCAGAGGCCTAGGGTGGAAGTCCACAGCTGAGTGCGTGGACCCCTACAACTATGCACGTAGGGTGGATAGAGTCTATACTAAACTTGAGATATCAATAAAGAGAAGTATTCTGAAAATCACTATGTATCTTGTCTTTGTTTAATGCATCTTATTATATTATATTATGAACTGGGTCACCTTATAATGCTTCTTTGATACGTGAATGTATTTGATTATATCTGTTAATGGAACATGAGAAAGAATCTAGGTTTACGTGAGGATAACTGTAAATGCATGGTAGATTAAGTAACACTTAAGATAACTTGGGAACTTATATAGTAACATAGCCACAGGGACGTGTAAGTTCCTGGACCTCTGGTTAGGGTTGCGCGAAGGTCATTTGGATACCTTCGCGGAGGTATCGAAGGACGGAAGAAAGGGAACATCGATAAGCGCTAAAGGCGTATCAATATGCACAAAGGTAGGATCAGGAAGTATAAGTCGACATCATGACCATCTCAAGGTGTGAAAAATTGGTTCCTCCATCCCCCCATACTTCTTCGGGTGAGACTTCGGTCTGCGCTCCACGAGCTAATGCCTAAAGGGCCAATAGTGTAGGGATTTGCTTGGCTCACTAATGTCGAACCTGGGCCAAAGCCCATCGAGCCAACAATTGGCAGAGAGCATTTTAGAATGGAAAAGCCAAAGCTTGGCTTCATTAGGCAGTGACAAGGACGTAGGAGCTATACCTTCCCACATTTTCCAAGTAAAAAAGAATATATAAAAGCCTTCTATTTTGTCAAAGAGAATGTAGTCTAGGGGAATTGTACATAGAATTTTCACATAAAATCTCTCACCCATTATACTTTGGTATTAGAAATATACAACCCTCCACATCCATCAGAGAAAAATGACAAGGGGATTTAACAAAAGGGAATCCACCATCACAACGACAATTCATCAGCACCCTCCTATAGTAGAGATATTCACAAGGCACAATTGGATGGGTTCCTTTGAAAAAATGAGGGGAAATGATGATGAGGTAGCCAAATACTTTTCTCTCTCATTCATACCACCAACTAGGACCCATGCCATTGTTGTGGTGAAAGGCCTCTTTGTAGAACTCACCCTTGAGGTCATAGGTAGAATCACCACACTTAATTCAGGGTTGTCTTGGAGAAAGGGACATAAGCATAACAACCAAATTGAAAAGAAGAAATTCTTTTTAGAAGGAGAGGAGGAAATGGAAGACAAAAATGGAGTCAGAAGAGCAAGCCTACCATATCCTTTCAATGAAATTAACTACCACCTCATTAAGTATATATCATGTGAAGGTAGGTACAGTGTGGTATATGGATACCATTTTAGGATTCTCCAAATGCTGAGGTTTGGAGCAAGCACACCTCCTCAAAACATACTAAGCATACCCTACTTCCTTCTTCAATCAGTGATAGATATGAGCATCAAGGTGCAGGAAGGAAAACTCCAATAGTCATCCCATCATGGTTTAATTAAACTGATCTTATAATATGCCCTCCAAAACCTAAGGCTCCCTATTACATGGACAATTTTCAGACACATGCAGACAAAGGAACAAATAAGAGCTCTTGAATATGACAAAAGACCTACTTCTAGTGAAAGGGATGAAGAAGAAACAGAGAGGGATGAAGAGGAAATATAGGAGGAAGAAGAGGAAGAAAAGGAGGAGGAAAGTGATGAAGAGAGAGAAGAAGACGCAAAGGAAGAAGTTGAAGAACAGAGTGAGGAACTGAAGGGATAAGAACAAGAGGAAGGCAAGGATGAGAAGGAAAATGGAAAAGAGGAAACAAAAGACAAGGAAGAACAGAGGTCTACAATGCAAGGCAAATAAGGGGAGGAATCATCAAGGTTATATCTAGAAATCACTGAGAAAGAGGCAGCAACTGCACTCACTGCCCTAAGTACACCTATCAAGAAAAAAGGGAGGAGATAGAGACAAACCGCATTTACTTTAGGACAAGGAAAAGCAAAAGGATCAACTAAGGAAAACCTCAAACACCCACCAAAGTTCCTATTGTCATTGAATACTCCCCAAAGCAGCAAGGAAAGGTAGCTCCCCTTAAGAAAAATCAGGGAGAAGGATCATCAGGACAAGCCTCTCCCAAATGTCCTATCACTTGTGTTAGGAGGCCTGTCATCAGGTCTACCTCATCCAAAGGAAAAGATCTCCTACAAGATACACAAAATGAACTACAAGAAGAAGAGGTCATCCTACAAGAAACTCTGCTAAACCTACAAGAAACTCAAAAAATGGACCAAGAAGGGATCATACAACAAGAAACAAAGAAGGAGGATCTAGAACTGAGGGAACCTAGTCCTCAACCCAACTTTGGCTCTTCCTACAGGTTCATTGAAAAGGGTAGGGTCATTCCACAGAAATTTCCCATCCCCTTATTTCTTGAGATTGAGAAAGAAAGGACAAGAACACATAGGTGGATGCAAAGAGCCAAATCTAAAGGAGTGGAGGATATAGGCCACATGGAGGAGAAAGTAAAGGAAATGGGCAGAGAACTGAGCAGCTTGAGGGACAAAGAGGCAATGACGAAATCTCAGTTAGAAGCAGAGAAAGCATGGCTAAGGGGACAGTTACAAGAAAGATAAAGTTAATTGGCACCCATGGCTAGTCTATCCTTAGAGGCAATCTAGTGTAGGATGCCAGCATATTCCTATGCATTGTATCTTAAGGAACAATGGCTATAGTTCCAAATCAAGACTTTAGCATATAGAGGCACTATGCCCTTTCAAGACTACAAACAATTCATTGATCTATGTGATCAAAGCACCTTGGAGGATAGAGCTAAAATGTCTGAGTTTTACCTACATAACTTGGCCTTGATAGATCTAAATGTGTGGGGCCCTAATTCAAAACTAGGGGACTTGCAATTGATGGATTTAGCATCATGGATGAATCATGAGGAGGCAAGTGCTACATAAATGAAGAAATTAATTGCAAGATAATAGACATAACCCCTCATGATAAGAGTTTGCCAATCAAGTCCAGTGGATGTCAACATCATCCACAACCTGATTGCAAATTACCCTAAGCTTGCACCTAGGTACCTTACTACCCAAGAGTAAGTAGTCACACACTTTGAGGACATGTAGAAGTTGTTAAAGGATAACAACATGCAAGCTTTCCAGAGGAGATGGAACACTTTTCCCTATAGCCTAAAAATCAGAGAATGAGAGAGGCACTAAATAGAACACTCATGTATAAGAAAGCTCTCCAAAGACTCAAAGTCAATTGGATTGGCTTGATATTTGGTCCACCACTGCTCCTAGGAATGTTGGAAGGAAGGAAGGAAGAGAAAGAAATAACGTAGTGGGAGGAGATAGAGAGGAAGGCAAGTCTCTATGCACAGGAAGAGCAAACTACAGCAGAAGCATGGGATGTCATGGAGGCCACTAGAGCAATGATATACATGGATATAGATTGAGTTGGTCAGAGGATGAGAAACACTTTCAGTAGAGGGTGATGATGAGCCTCATCTTTAGGTAACTATATGGACCTTAATACACCTCCAGGATTATTTAAATCAACTTTTCTCATAATTCCTTACATATTTTGATTATATTTTCCTTAATGAGGTGAGTAAAAGTGAGATGCTATGCCTAGTGGACTAATCTGCATTGATTGTAGGTTTTTGAGAGAAAATCATGGAAATTTTGGCTAATTAAGGGTAGAAACTCGAATGAGACGAGGAGAGATTGTTTGATTTTCCAGGTTCAAATCACACTAGCTCATAGTTGCAAGCAGTTGATCCATGAAGATCAAAAGGCAACTGAGCCAGTGACAGTTGAAGAGCTAGTTCATCTTGAGTTTGGAAGACGAGCCTCCCTATATTTAAGGAAGTCGTTGGAGGCTTCAGTTGTATAAATAAGGAGGCCTAGAGCGTCATTAGGATTAAAAATTTTGATGTAAAGGCACTAAGTATTTTTCAAGTTCAAGACTTGTGGAAGACATTGTTATGTAATTTTCTGAATTGATAATGAGAATGAGCATTTCCTTGATCTAGCACTAAGTTGACTCAGAGGGCTGAAGCTCTTGGGTTAGGGCCCAAGCCTAGTAGCAAAGGCTCCTCTTCTTGTATTTGTATGCTTAGTTGATTTCATAGATTAATGGTTGAATTCTCTTTAGCATTATTTCATTGCAAGTAGTTGTGGATTTGATTGGTTTGCTTCCATTTGTGCATTTCTTCAACAATATCTTAGGAAGATAGAGGAATATGAAAAGACTATTAGTAGGTGGATTTGGCCTCACTCCTCTGTTCAGGGACCTTCATTTGAGGAAAGAACTCCTATGCAGCCCCAAAAAGACAGAATTCTAATTTCTCATGGAATTTAGGGTTACCTGTTACTTAGGCTAGCACTTTACTAGTATTCGAGAATAGGATTTAATGTCATTTCTTATATATTTAGCATTGCATTAGATATCCTAAAGGTTTCACATTATTTTGCAAGTTTTCCCATGCATGGAATAGGAAACTAGATAATAAAATTATGTTTTACTTTAGTTCATTAAAAATCCTTCCTGTTTACATGGTTCATGGATAAATGTCAATGATTGATGCAGTGCAGGAGTTTCAAGAGTGTAGATAGATTTCATGACCAACAAACCCATCCTAACCTCATCCATCTATGATCATCACTTTTTCCACGAAGTCCCTCACCAAATTCATCATCTCATAAGGATACTTCTACAGGCTTGTTGAACAAACCCAACCATCTCACAAACTCTATTTTGAGCTCTAAAGAAGTCCTAGGCACTCCCATTGCCTCATTTCTCCCAACATTCACTTTTGCATAAGCCTTACACCACCTTCCAAATCCCTCCTCTTGCTCTTGGTTGTATCCTCTAGGAATACAAGGGATCCTGTAGGAGCATTAGGTCATCCTTGTAGGAGGCATTAGGACATCCTATAGATTGACTTGTAGTGGCCTGTTTTGAGGTTGAATTGTGGAAAAAACACCTAGGAAAATAGGAGAAGACCCCTACTTTCCTCCCAAGCCATCTGACCATTCACCATCATCCCTAATCCACTTGCCACATCACCAAGAGGAATTAGCATTCACATTTTCACTTAAAAAAAGACCAAAAGGAAAAAAGAGTTACATGAAAAGAAGTAGAATGTTTGGATGTTTCAAGATGCATGCCTAGAACATTAGGATTACACACATGTTAACTTAGCATTATTTTGAAGCAAAGCCTCTTAGCAGTTAGTTAGATTAATGGTGTGTTTAAGCATTTGATTCCAGTCTTTTCCTTACTACAATAGACAAGATTCCTTTTAGTATAAATTTCCCTTTTTCCTCATTGGAAGTCAAGTTTCTTCTAAATCAGTAGAAGGCTAGTTTGAGAAACCATAGTGGTCCATCGCCAGCTTAGCAGTGACAATGAGCGGACCCATTGCATCTACTTGCGTATACAACACTGTCACCTCCAAGTTTGTACGAACCCTAGATTGATAAAGTAAATTTGGTAGCCCTAAGAGTTGCAGCATTCCTGCTGCAATATTGGTGCTCATCAAACTTTTTATCTTATTTAGTTATCAATTTTCCTATTTAAAGAGAGGCATCCATAGATAGAATTATGTAGACAAACTTATTATTTTTTAGATAATTGTAGACAAATCTTTTGTTTCATGATTTCTTTGTTTTTTCTAGAGTAAATGAGTTGTTGTAGCTGAGTATTTTAGTAGTGTACCAGCATGGTTGGAGGGCCCCCATCCAAGCTAAGTACACTTTGTTGTATCATGTTTATATTTGTGCATATGCTAGTTTGATTTTCCAGGTTCATTATATTCATTTGCTATGAATATTTGTAAATATATTTAATGTGAATTTATTTTATGAAATGTGTTAGGTGAATATTGCTTCTTTTAGTGATTAGCTTGAATGTGGAAGGACAACTAGGTCTGTTTGAGGAAGCCTCTTCTCTGTGAGCTAGGACTAAGACTGAACAAGATTAACTTCTTTCAAGCTTTCTTAGATTAAGTTCTTATGCTTTCATAACATTCTTTCATGCTTACTTAGATATTCGTAATGCCATTATAGAATTTCTTAGGGAGGACAACAAGGTCTCTTTGAGAGAGCCCCTTCCTTGTTTTTCTAAAATAGACTAATTTCATTGACTAATAATGCATGGTTTTATGGAATAGACTTAGATAGTCTTTCATAAGTTGTGAGGAGTGATTTATAATATGTATTTCATTTCTTAAGGTATGTAGAATCATTTATATTTGTAATATGCACTTCTATTCTCATAACTACTTGCAATATTCATTTTAATCCAAAAATCCATAAATTTTGGTTTGCTTCTAATATTACCAACTTGGATTGATAGTAAAATACATATCTTAATTTACACAATAAATTGAGGTAACAGGGACCCCATCCTAACAGGCATATAAGATAAATAGATATGAACAGAAATACACAATAAATCTTCAGAAACTTGTCTTTATTGATCTTAATTCACATATTACATACTCAAAACTTCCCTCCGCAAACAGCTGTAGGGGTCCACGCACTCATATGTGGATTCTACCTAGGCCTTTGCGCACTCAGCTATGGAGCCTGTTGGACACCTATACCAATAGGTTTCATATTTCATGATTGGCAAATACAAGTGCCAAATATGCTCCGTTTTGCTGCCACAAAGGTTCCATATTTGCAAGAAAAGAAAAGGTGTATCTAGGCCTGCATATTTACAAAAATTTATGGATCACCCAACAGCCTAATCTAGATCATGCCATATTTTCAATTTATGTTGTAGAACACAGAAAGAAATCTGTCCAAACTGTTTAATCTTGGCAGATCAGTAGCTAGGTAGAGAAACTAAGGTTCCCAACTGCTTAATCTGGGACCTTGGAAGGAATAAGGGCAGTATTAGATAGGAAATGAAAGCAGAAAAGCCAATGTAAAAGAAAAGGCATACAAAGGGTTTGCAAGTCCAAGTGCACCCTCCAAGAAGGAATAAAAAATGTTAGGTGAACTAGTTGGGTAGGTAGATGGGGTTGCAGAAGTGTTGCTTCTTTCAGCACCAAAGTTGCTAACAATGCACAAGCAAAACAATACAGTGGAGCATGACTGACTTCCTTTTCCATTTGTATATTACTCATTACTAACACCCCTTCATGAATTGTGTACATAAGAGAAACTCAAAGTTTTGTGATGGTGCTTATGGCCTTTAAAAGCCACATTTCTTGTGTAAAATTCTTTTCATTTTGATCTACTCTTGACTCCAAGTTATTTTCAAGATAACTTATTTGTACTAGCCCTCATTCATATGTTCCTTCCATATTAACAACTAACTCTACTATTTAGCTCCCTATACTCCATTATCCCTACTATTATAACACCATGGTGTATAAATCCCACATTGTATAAATATTTCCCCTTGGCACTATAGCCATAATCTTCACTCCTCAGGAATTGAATTAACACCTGGTTAAGGTCAAGAACCCATGTTCCACCTTTTTCTCCATCTCAATCCATTTCCCTACCCAAAAGTTTCATTTTTTGCCTAAAAAGAACCCTTGAAGAAAACCTTTTAAACCCCTAAAACCATAAAAGGGCGGAAACATTATGAAATTATCCCCATCCCGCCTTATCCTAAGGTCGGGAGCTAGTTTTGCCTTTTTTGAACAAATTCACCGAAACCCTTTTTCTATAAGTTTCACCGTTTCCTAATGTTGGCGGACCGAATTATTTTTGCAAATAAAACTATGAAAAAACCTTTGAAAACCATTTATCGCATGGAGGGTCCCGCTGGTCGCACTGGCCAAGAAATATAATTTTTTAATCCCGCCCACTCACTGCTATTTCCCGTGCAAGTAACCCTCCCGATGACCGTCCGATTGCAGCTGTCCCAGATCTATGGCTCGCAGCGATTTCGGAGGGGCCTGACGTCTGATAATTAATAAAGACCAGATTTATCGCTCGTGCAGGTTCGTCACCCGACAGCCATCAGATCGCGCGCCCGCAGATCAATGGTTCACATCCATATCGGAAGACCCCCGACGTCCGACAGATACCTTCCGATATCTGTCAGACGCTTACGTCACGCGGGGACAGATGTCGCATCCAAACTCCATCGGAGCCCCCTCTGACAGATTCCTTGCCATGCAGGAGGGGTCCCGATATGGCGACACCTGTCCTGCCCACGTCCCTGTCCTGCTGTCATGAACGTCATCACCACGTCCGCCCACCTCGTCCCTCATTCGCCCACCTGGCCGCCACCTCATCGTCCCCGTGGACCGGTCTTAGGCCACCATGTCACTCGATGACGTCCTGCTGACGTCATCCAACCCGGTCCCTCATGCTGACATCATGTTGACGTCATCCAAAAAAGTGCGCCAATAAAGTAAAAAGCCATATTTTCACGGTTTTTTCGCAATTTTGTCATTTTTCTGGGAAAGCACCTCTCCGCTGTCTGCATGCATTCCACGACGACCTTTCTACCAGCCAGCCTACGACCATTTGCAAGAGTTCAGAGCGCTAACCCAGCTGCTGCTTCATCCCAAGCCACTGTTTAAACAGGTATTTGACACTTCATCTTCTCTTGAGCTGGTTTTTTCATGATTGCTTGTAAAACCCACCTTAAACAGGCATAAGATCGAAATTCAACCAGGAACCCAACTATATCCTACCTTTGTTGAACCGTTTAAGCTTGAATTATTGTGGCGGAAACCCCCTTTAACTTCAATTACTGTCAAAACCCTGCCCTGTTCGCGCAATCGTGAACTCACTGGACTGCTTCCAAACTGTCAAAAGAGGTCTGTCACACTGCATAAAGGCCTTCTCACAAAGCTCGGCACTGTTATATTTGACTGTACAACAACCCTGTTGTTTTCTGTCCCTCTCAATTACACTGTTTCAGTTAGCAGACCCGGAATCTCAAGAAATACTTGAAGCAGACATGGATACCCCTGCAGGATCAGCAGCCCTTAATGTTACTCCCCTGAATGCTCCCCAGAGAGAGCTGGACTGGCAAGATCTTGCAGACTTAGATTATCAGATCTCAGAAGATGCCCCATCCAAATGCACATACCACATTCGTCTGCTAAATGAAATCAGGGCTAGGTACAGAGATGGAACAGATATCCTAGGCATTTGGGAGTCCTCCCTCCCAACTTTTAAGATGCCCCAAGTCAGACAGTTCCCTGAGCTCATCCACTTGTGTGCTGGTTGCTATGATCCAATACAGAGGGCTGTAATGAATCCTCGAGGCGAAGTTGTATTTTACACCACCCCTCAGGCCATTAGGGATATGGTTCAATTCAAAGCCCAAAGGAAACTGGTTCCTCTATCCCTGCTGGACCTAATCAATCAAGGGGCTAAGATACTCACAGAGGCAGAAATCATGAAATTAAATCAACTGTTCATTAATAAATCTGATACAGTGCTACATCCTCCCATTTTTGATGGCTACTTAAATCAACTTGGCCTGGACCTGGCCTACATGATAAGCTCAGTACTGGGGTATAAAACAATGGATTTCATAGAGGAAACTGTGCTAGTCATGATGACAATGTTCACCCCTGGTAAGGCCCCCATCTGCTATGACTATGCCACATATATCTCTGACAAGATACATGAGCAATTCTTGCACTTATCCAGAGAGAGGGTGTTCATATACACCTCATATATTTATCATCTTATTTTATATCACCAACATGAGAAGTTCTCTTTTGAAATCAAGAGAACTGATGCAGCAGGAAACCCAAGATCAGTGGTATACTGGAGCTCAGTCTTCCATGTCAGTGCATACTCACCCTATACATATTGTGAGTTCATAGATTTATTCATTCATCCGGCCCTATCTCTGCTCATGACAGAACCCCCACCAAGACTTACTGATGAAATGCAGAAGATTCTGCAAGTATCCACTGCCTACAGCATAGGAGATTGGTATTTTTACCAGCGTCACACTGTGATTAGGATATATGGGTGTGAGCTGCGCCCATACAAGCTGCCTAGATTTGTGCCCATGAGGCTCTTTGCCTTGGAATATTTTAGACAATTTGGCAATGCCGATCAGATCCACTTTGCAGGAAGAAACAAGAAGGCACAACTCAAAGTTAGAAACCAGCTCGGCCATTATATTCTAAACAAAAGAGAAGGATGGAAAGAAGCAGATAGGATCTTGGAATGCCTTGGCCTAACACAAAGCTTCCCTTGGAAGCCCTATGACCCCAACGACTTTATATCTTTGAGAAGACTGAAATACAATCTCTCTAGCTATGAGCATGAGAGCATGTTCCACATCCTGAGACATGCCAACCAACCAAAGTGGAGGAAAAACACTTTAATAGAGCCTGTATCTCAAGAAGAGCTGGTTGAGAGGGCTAAAAGACATTTATTGAAAATGGCTGACTTGGAATGTCCTTCTCAGGTGCCTGCTCTACCAAATCCTCACACAACAGCACCTGCTTCCTCCTCTGCAACACAACAAGAGGCAGCACAGACCTCAGATCAGGGACAGGGCAAGGGAAAAGACAAAGAAATGGAAGAAGCAGAAGGCCAACAGGGCCAACAGGGCCAACAGGGCCATCAACAGCAACCCCAACAACAACAGCAACAAACTGATCAACAGGATCAGGAGAAACAGAAAGCAGAAGGCCAGGCAGCCACTCAGGAAAGAACAACTAATATGGCGCCTCCTAGACAGGATTCTAGGGTAGACTCCTCTGTCCTCCAAACCCCTCAGAGGGAGGATACCAGCAGAAAGAGAGAAAGGGAAACCCCCCTCACAGAAGCATTAGACAAGAGGCAAAGGCTCAACCCTTTCTCAGAGGAGGAAATGCAAAGCCTGGAGACTTCTGCCAGCTCCTTGCAACAGGAGCAGGATAAAGCAGCACTAGGGGAGGTCAGCTCCTCAGGACAACAGCAGAACACAACTGTAGGCATAAAGGAGCAATTTAAAGAGGCCAAAAGGAGGAGTGAGCCAATAAAGATTCGGCTCTATAATCATTTGTTAAATATGGCTCCTGCAAACCAACAAA
>APFE031249931.1:107349-133911 GCA_000404065.3 Pinus taeda
TTTTGAGAAAGTTACAGCAGAACTCAAACAAGTAATTTGGACTGCCATTGGACAATCAATAACTAACCAATGGGAGTATATTGATGCCATATACGAGCAAGTGGGACTCATTGGCAGGGCAAGAAAAGAACTACAGAGAGCAAGAAACTCCCTAGGCAACATGGCAGACCTTGCCCCCAAGATGATTGAAGTGCTCAACTATAGGACAAGTTCCCAGCTGGTAAAAATGGGAATTGGTAATAGGACTGAAACCATCTCTCTGATCAAAAGAGTCACAAGAATGAAGAATTTAATCCAAACCCTGGATAGAAGAATCCATGATATGCAAGCAGATATAAACAAGTTTCAGAATAGGTTCTTGGCCTTGCAGGACAGAGGGCTCCCCAGCTTGCTAGAATCAGGGAAGTTACTCTCTCATGAAAAGTATATCAAGAGGGTAAGCACTTTTGCAGCAATTCAGATTGCTGAGACACCAGGAACATCTTCAGCAGGCCCAGTAACAGGGCAAATTCTTTTTGAAAAATTAGATAATTTGTTTTTTATCAGAAATGAAGTATCATATCTGTTTGATGAGCCCCCCCACTTCTACAAGTATACAGAAGCTGATGAGACCTTAGGGTCAATTTTGAAACATCAGCTTCCTCCTCCAGATACATGGCAAGATTTAATAAAGTTACTTTTGAACCAAAGTTGAGAGGTTAAATCTTTTTCGACAAAGGGTTTATATTACATATACAGGTAGGCAAAAACCATAACAACAAGTATGAAGACACTGAGCCAACTCAGCACAGGTACTCGACCGCAGCAATAGCATCAGCAAGCACAGGTGGCAGGGCCAAGAAGACACATAAAGTAACAGTTGCACAGCACTTCATTCTGCAGTTATGATAAAGCCGCACAGCTGACTCCGCAATGCCAAAAGGTCAAAAAATTATCCTGACAGGAGTTAAAGGCTTTAAAGAGTCATTTATATTTGTAATTACTCCTCATCTACTCTCCATGTGCGAGTGTAAGAGATATTTTCCTCTCAGATGACTCAATACCTGAGATATTTTTGTATGAAACCTCTATATATTCCCCCTCGCGTTTGTTTAGAGGGGTTGGACTCCGGATGTAAGAAATCTCCTGATATCTCTTCTGTTATTCTCATATTGTAAACTCCCAGACAGCTAATACAAAGGATAATGGGATTTCTTCAAGCATTGTGTCTCTTGATCTCCTGATGGTGTATGGCTCAAAGTTGCAGGATTCCTGTGTATCTCATGGCTCAATAAGTTTTTCTCATTACTCTTTGTCTTGCATGTGATCATTATTCTTTCATATGTCTTCATGTTTTCCATACACTCAAATATCTAGGTAGCAAGGAAAAAGAATAGTTTCAGGATTTAACCATTGGTTACCCTGAGCTCAATCTAAGCTATCTCATATGTTTTCTTCAGTTAAAGTATTTAAAGAGTAATTCTTCAATGCTACCTTTAATACTATATCATCACAGTGCTTTGTTATTTCAGGAATTCAAGTAATTGCTCCTAAATAACAGACCTCTTTCACACCAGTCAGCTTTTAGTAAAGAAATCTTAATTGCTCTTTGCTAGTTGTTCTTCACCTCACTCTCACAATTTACATCTTGTTTCATGGAATACACACAGGCCCTGTAGTTACACCCACACCTAATCAAGATCTCAAGGGAACGACTGTCAAAGACCCCATTGCCCAATGGATTAGTTTCACCTGCAGATAGACTCTAAAAGCTATCAGAAGCATCCTCCCAACCAAACACAAAAACCACCAAAAAATTTACTTCAAAACTAGCCTAAAACTTTGTCAAAAGCAGTGACAAACCTTATAGAGAGAGCCCTCTCTGACTACAGCTGGGCTAGAAGCTGTAGCCCAAAGATTGGTTAGTGGTTACCCCGGCCGTATTCCCTAAGGAGTCATAGGGAACAACTTGGGTGTTAACAGTGGGCACAAAACTGAGCTTCAACGTTGACATTGCTAGTGATCAATGTAGCCAGTCAAATCATCACTGAAGTTAACACATAGCCCTGCACTGGTACATAAAATTGAGCCATCGCGGGATTCAGATGTACTTCCGCGCTGGCAGTGCGAATGGACTATTCATGAGTGCCTTTCAGCACGTTTATTAAGCCCATAACCACGATGAGGCAGATAACTTAGGAAATGTGTGTCAATTGGCAGCATAAGAGAGCATTTGTCTGTCATGGGCATGTTTGACTTGGACACATGACATAGTCGAAAGACCGGGAGTGAAGGCAGTGATACATTCTGTGTAACACATGTCCTGGAGTGCTAAACTCCAAGGATCACTATAGTTGGACATGTCTTATGCTACTATTTCTATTTTCGGCCAACCTAAGAATCTATATCAAGAGCCATTAATGAAATATGTAGTAAGTAGCTAGGAGAAACCACAAAATTTCCCTATCTACTTAGTACACTCAGATATGGATTCATTTATTCTATATAATGCCAAAATCAATCCTGCCAACAACGAGCAAGTTTTAACAGCAAAACCAAAAGAAATTGAAATAGGAAAAACAAGTGTTCAGTTCTAGGAAATCTCAGATACAAATGAAAAATCATATGACAAAGATAAACTTGATGAGAATGAAAAACTGAAGCCCCCAGCTAAACAAATTCCCATTACCCCTGACATTGATTATGTCAATGAAATTCTTTGGCACTTAGAGTTTGATGGTTTAGTTAATAAATTAGGGGCAGGGGCAAGAATTTGGGTGCATAACTTAGAAAATGACCATGCTGAAGGCCATGCCTACAGGATGAATTTTAAATGCACCAACAATATGGCAGAGTATGAAGCTCTTTTGCTAGGACTTAAAATTGTAAAAATGTTAGGAGCAATAAGAGTTTTTGTTATAGGTGATTCAGAATTAATTATTAATCAGATTAAAGGAAATTACCTTACTAGAGATTCTAGATTAGGATACTATAGGGGAACAGTTATAGAGATTCTTAATACTTTTCTGGAAACTCAGCTTGCTATAGTATCTAGGAAGCACAACTTACATGCTCACAGTCTGGCCATGTTTGCCAGTACTTGTAAATTACCTTTCAAGCCTAACCACTAGTTCACTACTGAAATTAGGCATAGGCCAGCTATCCCTGACAATGTAAAGAACTGGCAAGTTTTCAAAAATGATGAGCAAATTAATAACTTTCTAACTTTAGATAGTGAATTTTCTCATAGTCACATAGATATTGATGCTACTAAATAGATAGATAAAGTAGATGCCAAATTTGTAGAAGATAGTTCAATTCAAATGCTTCATCCCACAATTTTCACCAAGCAAGAAGTTCAAGACTTAAAACAGATGGACCTTGATGAGATAAATGAAGAAGAAACAAAGGTTATTGATCTAAAAGACAATCATCTACCTAAGGGATTAACTCCTCTAGAGGACCTCTTCGAT
Organism: Pinus taeda; assembly: GCA_000404065.3. Taxonomy (NCBI): domain Eukaryota; kingdom Viridiplantae; phylum Streptophyta; class Pinopsida; order Pinales; family Pinaceae; genus Pinus; species Pinus taeda. The sequence continues at coordinate 110,802 of APFE031249931.1, forward strand.
TCCAATGACATTCCTAAGAAACCAAAGATGGAATTACTAAAAGCAGACATTGAAGAGTATAACTTAGGAACATAAGAAAAATAAAAAATGGTAAAATTATCAAAGTCCTTACCTCCTAACCAAAAGTTAAAATATGTTAAACTTATGAGAGAATTCCAAGATGCCTTTGCCTAGAGTTATGAGGATTTGAAATCATATGATACCTCAATAATTGAGCATACCATACCTTTGAAGGAAGACCATAAACCATTCAAATAGAAACTCAAAAGAATCAACCCTGTATTACTACCACTGATTGAGAAAGAAATTAAACGTATGTATGATGCAGGGATAATTGCACCTATAAGATTTTCAGAGTGGGTATCCAATTTAGTACCTACTAGGAAGAAAACTGGTCAAATCAGACTATGTGTAGATCTGAGAAATGTAAACAAAGTTTCTTTAAAGGATAATTACCCTTTACCTAAGATGGATCCCATTTTGTAAAGGGTAGTGGGAGCCTCTAGGATTTCACTTTTGGATGGATTTTCAGGGTATAACTAGATTCTAGTTCACCCTGATGGTCAAGAAAAAACTTCCTTTACCACACCGTGGGGCACATTTATGTATATCAAAATGCCATTTGGAATTAAAAATGCAGAAGCTACTTTCCAGAGAGCAATGGATATTGCATTTTCTAAAGAAATTCATGATTTTCTTGTCATATATCTAGATGACCTAACTATTTTCTCTAAATCAGATGAACATCATTTGGATCATCTCAGACAAGTATTTCTCAAATGCAGAAAGTATGGTATCTCTTTAAATCCCAAAAAGTCTTTATTTGGTTTGGAAGAAGGTAAGATCTTAGGTCACATTATCTGAAAGGATGACATTCAGATTGATACTACCAGAATAGAAGCAATTTTGCAGATACCTCATCCTAGAAGTATCAAAGAACTTCAAGCTTTCTTAGGAAAGATAAACTTTTTGAGAAGATTCATATCTAATGTAGCAGAATTAATTAGGTTACTCAATAATATGTTAAGAAATGATTCAATTATAAAATGGAAAGTAGAAGCCAAACAAGCATTTGAAGAAATTAAAATGGCTTTGACCAGATCACAGGTCCTTACAAGTCCCCAATTTGATAGAGATTTCATAATTTTTTCTTTTGCCTCAAAGCACACTATAGTAGTGGTTTTACTACAAAATGATGACCAAGGATGTGAAAAACCTATAGCCCTTTTTAGTAGAGCACTTAGAGATGCATCACTGAAATACAAAATCATGGAAAAACAGGCATTTGCACTTGTTAAAGCAATTAAGGACTTTAGAGTTTATATATTATATTCTCATGTGATAGCCTATGTACCAAATGTTGTTGTCAAGGACATCCTGACTCAGGATGGAATTGAAGGCAAAAGGGACAAATGAATTGTTACCATATTAGAATATGATATTGAAATAAAACCTACAAAACTGATAAAAGGACAGGGATTGGCTAAACTCATGGCAGAAACAAATTGTCAAACCCTGGATATAAATGAACTGGATGACGAACAGGAGATGGAGAATCTACAAATCAGTCAGGCCTTTTTAGATTCACCTTGGTATGCTGATATAATATATGTATTAAAAAACCTGCAAGCTCCTCCAGGGTTGTCCAGAATGAAAAAGTAGATTTTTAAAGATGAAAGATTTAAAGTTTTGCATTTTAGATAGTTCTCTATTTTGGAAAAATCATGAAGGAATCTTATTGAGTTGTTTACTAAAGAATGAAGCTCACATGACACTTCAAGATTTTCATGCAGGAGACTGTGGTGGACACCTCTATAGGAAATCAACTACAGATAAGATCTTAAGGGCTGGTTTCTATTGGCCAACCTTGTTTGCTGATGTGAAAAAATTTGTTACCTCTTGCCATAAATGCAAAATTTTTGAGGGCGAGAGAAAACTATTACCTTTACCCATGAAACCAATCTCTACTGAAAAACCATTTCAACAATGGGGTCTTGACTTCATTGGAGAAATCCATCCTCCCTCCTCTGGCTAGCATAAATGGATTCTTATAGCCACTGATTACTTTACCAAATGGATAGAGGCCATACCTTTCAGACAGGCCACGAATGCAGTAATTATAGGTTTCCTAGAAACCAACATATTATCTAGATTTGGCTGTCCCACAAAAATCATAATACAATGCTGCCGTGTTTAAATCAAGAAAGATGATCAGTTTTTGCAACAAGTACCACATTACCCTAGGCCATTCCATAGCCTATTACCCACAAGGAAATGGTTTAGCTGAGTCTTCCAACAAAAGCCTTATTAATATCATTAATAAACTGCTGGAACAAAATAAAAAGACTTGGCATAAGAAACTGATAAATGCTCTATGGGCAGACAGATTGACAACTAAAAAATCCATTGGCACTAGTCCTTATGATTTAGTCTATGGCATGGAGGCAGTGTTCCCTTCATCATTGGGAGTTCATATTATGAAACTACTTCTAGAAGCTCAAGTAGAACCCAATGATATCCAAAGGAGGATTAATCAGACCATAAATCTATAGTAGACCAGAGAGGAAGTGTATCAAAGATCCCAAATATGGCAGGTAAAGCTCAAGAAGATATTTGATAGAAGAACCAAAGCAGAAGATTTCCACCCTGGAGACAAAGCGCTGAGATGGGATTCCAGAAGAGAGGATAAAGGGAAACATGGGAAGTTTGACTTCCTATGGAAAGGTCCATACATTATCCAGGCTCTATAAGGAAAAAATACTTATTATTTGAAGAACTTGGATCGTACAACATCAGAAGAAGGACTAGTTAATGGTCGAATGATAAAACATTATTTTGATCCTACCTATTAAGTTTACCATGATGATTAACATGTACATACTATATCCTTTATAATGTCACAGTTTTGATTGGATAGTGACTTATTGGAGTTGAAGCCCGAAGAGAAGGCCCTGAGGTTCAGAAGTATCATTGTCATACATATAATAAAGAAGTGGGAAAAAGAAGATTGTAGAATACAGTCAAAGTCATTCAGAGGCCATCTGATCTACTATTCTTGAATTTTCACCAGGAAAAGCCATCCCCAAGTGGAGCCAGTGTTAAGCCCCTATACCAATAGGTGTCATATGTCATGATTGACTTGATGAAATCTAGAACATGTTCATACCTTTTCTTGTTGCAAATGTTTTCCATATTTTCAAAATAAAAAAATAAATTTAAAAATGTAAAGAGGGTATACCCTAAAAGAAAAATCAAAGGGTAGAAAGAATAAATATGGTCAAAAAATGAGAAAAAATGAACCCCAAACAAAAATAGACCAGGAAAGTGTGCAAGTCTAAATGCCACTACTTTTTCATTTTCTGTAATAAACAAATTGTGTGCAACTTGTCACTTATGCCACAATTCATGAATAGTAAAACTATTTAAACTTGGCTCATTCATTTTTCAATTTCATGCTGTAGAAATAGAGAATAAATATCTTACCAAACAGTGTAATCTTGGTAGATAAGTATATAGGTAGAGTAAATAAAATGAGTTCAACAGTTTAATCTGAGCCCTTGGATGTAATAAGTGTAGACTTAGGTAGGCTTGCCATGTAAAAGAAAAGGAAGATTTGATAAGGGTTTTCCAGTCTAAGTGCACCCAAATAAAGGAGGAAAAAATGCTAGGGTAAAGTAGGTAGGGTAGGTAGATGATGTTGCAGAATGATACATGTGATGAATAATGTCTCTAAATGTGTTAATCTTTCATTTTTCATTGCAAGGCCAAGGCATACACTACATTGAAGACATCAAAAGCAAAGCAAAGTCATAATGATTAACTCCCGTTCTCATTTTCCATAATTATTCACTAATTTCCCCTAAGCATTGAGGTATTTGCTAAATTGGAGAGGCTCAGAGCATTTCTCTAACTTGTGGAGGGACCAGACCCTCGGCCCAATAATTTAAGAAGCCTAAGTACTTAGAATCATCCATAAACTCGAAACGTCGACCATATAAAGATGAACACTGTGGAAAATCCGAACTCCTCTCAGAAACCACACCACAGTAATCTACAATCCAAAACTTTCATAAAAATACACAATATCACATAAAAAAACTTGTTTCTTTCATTTAAACCTAAGTTAAATATACACTCTAATATTTTACTTAGCACTTTTTATTACATTTTTCATATTGATTTCTAACTCGTATTATATAACTCCTGAATACAAGTTCACCCTTTCCCGTATTATTAAATATATATAAAAATCCCCAAATTACTATGTATCCCACCCCTTTGGTTAATTATAACCATAAACACTTGTTAACCAGGATTAACTAGTTAACCTGTAACTAGTTAACAGCCTGATCCCTCCCATTGCGTTAATCGGAATTAATTAACCCTCACGGTTAATTAAGAACCACCCCCAACCAATCATATTACCCCCGATACAATTAAACAATTTTTTATTGTGTTGGGCCCACCACAATCAAACTCTGCCGTAGCATGCCTCCTGTCCACCATCTGATCGTGCCTCCATCATCCAACGGTCGTTGTTGATATCGCGCGACCCTTGGTGACTGTGCGTTAATGTGCAATCACCAAGAGGTTTCCACTTCGTACTTCCACCACGCGTCAGGCAATTAATGGGATCACTAGCTCCCTGCCAAATACCGCCCGTCCCTAAAAGCGATGCGATCTCATACCGTTTACCACCTTCTGCATATGACAAAATGTCACTTCCCCACACACGTCATCCTTATAATAACCAAAAAACCCCGCCAACCTTGACTTTGTTAAATAAAACAAAGAAAACGTCATTTTCACTGTTCTATGCTGCAACCTGTGCTCCCATGCAAAATAACGTCGAAGTCAACTATCCAAGTTTTCTAACCGCCACCTTACTGAGAAACTCACAGACGACGTAGCCTGGAAGCTGTTAGCCATCATCAGCCCCTGTCATTGCACTGTTCATTCCCCTAATACAGGTATTTATCCATTTTCTGCCAAAACCCTGCAAGTTTTAGTTTTACATTGTAAATTCCACAGAGAAAGGCCAAATTCAGTTCTAATTCAGACTATGTTTTGCCATATAAGTTCCCACACCTACTGTTTTGCCCATTTTCCACAGAAAACCCAAATTTGTTTTTGAATCCACAAGAACCGGAAATGGAAACCCCCGCTTTTTTGAATGTCGCACCAATCAATGCCCCTCATAAGGACCAAGACTATCCGCCTCTTGCAGATAAAGACTTCTAAATAAAGGACTCATCCACTGACCAGAATCACCTTAAGGTATTTTGCCAAGCTAGAGACAACTACCTAAATGGCTCAAATATCCTGGGACTATGGGAATCCAACCTTCCCAGATATTTTCTTCCCTCAGTCCATGTTTTCCCTGAAATAATTCATCAATGTTGTGCCAATTATGATCCTAACCGAAGAGTTGTTATGTCCTGAAGTCAAACAGTCTTATTCCCCATAATAGCTGCATCCATTAATGAAATGTTGCAATTTTCCCCTGGTCAAGCTCTCACTCCCCTTTCCATAGGATATTTACTTGAAAAATCCTTTGGACTATCACAATCAAAATGCATTCGCCTCTATTAGACCTTCATGTTAGAAAAACATTAGCCCAAAGTCACACCCCCTTATGGATAGACCTTCCTCACAGATATGGGAAGACTTATAGTGGATATGATATCTTTAGTTATGGGATTTAACACTGGTGACTATGTTGATGAGGTAACCTTAGTGTTATTATCAATCTTTACTCCTGGACAGCCCCCTGCTGTTAAATATGACTATGCCTCCTATATTGCCAATAAAATTCATGACCAATTCCTGAGACTGGACAATGAAGGAGTCTTCAAATACACCACTTTCATCTATCATCTTATGTTGTATTATCAGTCAGAAAACTTCCCTTTCCATGTCAAGAAACTTGACACCAAAGGAAATCCAAGGTCTATTATCTTTTGGAGTCCCATTTTCATAAATCCCTTGAGACCCCTTACACCTACAATGAGTTCATTGATATATTTGTGCATCCAGCAACCACCTTATTGACAGGAGTTTCCCCTCCTAAGATCAGTGGTGATATAAAGAAGATCCTCCAACTCTCCAAGCAGTATAGAATAGGTGATTGGTACCTATACAGGAAATATACAGAAATCAGGATTTATGGGTGTGAGCTCTACCCTTTTAAGCTACAAAAGTATGTTTCAATGAGATTGTTTGCGTTGGAATACTTCAGGCAAATAATAAATTCAGACTTGGTTCATTTTTATAATTCCAAGAAGAAAGCTCAGCTTAGAATCAAGAATCAGTTAGGCCCTTTTGTCTGCAACACTAGGGAAGCATGGAGAGAAGCAGAAATAATTTTAGAAGATCATCTTAAGTTAAAAAAGAGTTTTGGGTGGATACCATATGACCCTAACAACTTTATATGTGATAGAAGAATGAAGAATAGATTGTCACCATAAATTCACCATAGGATTCCAGAGATTGAACAATTTGCAAATATGGATGAATGGAGGGAAGGGACCCTAGTAGAAAATGATAGTGAACAAGTCAATTTTGAGAATTTTATGAGAGATCTTGAGAAAAACTTTGACCTGGATTCTTTTGGGCAGGTACAAAGATCAAGAATTGGTACATCTACTACTGGAACCTCTCAGCAACCTTCACAAGAAACCATCACACCAGCCACAGGGTCATCCAAAGGCAAAGAATTAGAAACCAGCATTCAAGTCATAGAACAGTCTACAATGTCTAAGCAGCCTGAAACTTCCAAAGAACAGACCCAAATGCCAACTCCTCCAACTCAAGGCAATGTAGAAGAAACTCTAAACTTATAGACTCCTTTGAACAAGGAAAGGAATAAAAAGAGAGACAGGGAAACTACTACCCCTGCCAATGGACCTTCAGGACAGCCTGGACTAAAAAGGCAAAGACTAAATCCCATTTCAGAGGAGGAATTTCTTGAAGAGACTACAAATAGTCAGGGAGAAGAAAGGGTAGTTAGCTAGCAAACTTTTCCATTGGGAAGAACATCCACTAGCTCATAGAGACAGGAGCTAGAAAGGAAACAAAGTGCAGAGGTATCATCTTTTAGGCCACCAGGGAAAAATGCCTTAGATATCAAGAAAACATTTACAGAAATAAAAGCCAAGAATGATCCATTGAGGCTTCAAATTTATAATCAATATTTGAAAATGGCCCCCACAAATCAACAAAGATTAATGTCAGCCTATGACATTAAAGAGGGAAAGATGATAATGAGCTACTTCAAGCCTAAAGTGAAACAACCTCAATCAGCAACAGATTATCTCAGAACAAATTTGGAGGTCATGGCAAAGGATATTCATCCTATGGATAAGATTGAATTGCATAAACAAACTGGAGAAATGATTTATTCAACTTTGACTGCTAAGACAATGATGGCCCATAGGCTACAAATTTTTTTGCATAATACAACTGCCCAACTACACTTGGAGAAAGCCTCCTCTTAGGCTAAAGATAACAGAATAAAGTCTTTAGAAGAAATTATTATTGGATTGGAACATGATCCCAAAGATGTGAAGGGTGTAGAAGCATTAATCAAAAAGAAAGATGAAAATATTGCTACCTTGAGGAAGCAGCTAAAGCTGCCTCCTTCAAGGCATCCACAGACTGCTGAGATCATAAAGCAAAAATATGAAGAAGATTTTATGGATTTAGTCTTAAAACTCAATGAACAACTGAATGAGACTGAGCAAGAACTAGAAAAAGCATTGAAGGACAAGTAGGGAGAGTTGACCTCTTAGCCTCCCGATGTGATACCAGTAGTCTCAACAGCGGTCCCCTCTACACTTGGGATAGCATTAGCACCAAACATTCTAGTAGCCACAACAAAGGTGGTCACAGGTACAACAACAGTAGGAACAACAGGACTAGAAGAGGGTAGCGGTGCCAATTTGAGCACAAAGGAACTAATAAAGTCAATCGAGGACATGAAACTACAAGTTTCAGAGTTGAAAAAGGTAAAAGAATAGTATGCCAACTTAGAGCAGAGGTATGATCACTCAAAGATAAATGTTGCAGAAAAAATAAGAGAGATTAAAGGAATGGAAAATAAAGTGAAATCATTAGAAAATGATCTTACTTTTGACAAGCCTCTGGCAGAAATTAAGAAAATTCTTTGGGCCAACATAACTCAATCCATAAATGATGTTTGGCCATCCATCCAACTAATTTTTGAGTAGATTGATCTAGTAAAGGTAGCCCAAGAATAAATCCAAAGGACAAAAGCAGAATTAGGAAGAATGCATGAGGAAGTCAACAGTGTCATATATTTTTTGAATACTAAGAATAAGGACTAGCTGGAAGAACTTGGCATTAAAGACAGAACAAAGACCATTTTAGAAGTCAAAAGGGTACTAACCAAAAGAACTTTGATGCAAAATTTAGAAAGAAGATGCCATGACATGCAGGTAGAGATCAATGCTTTTATGGAGAAATTTGCCATTTTGCAGAAAAAAGGGTTGCCTAGTCCTTTAATGATTAATGATAGATTAATGAGGCATAAAGATTATGTGGATAAATTAAATCAATATGCAGGAACTCAAGCAAGTTCATCAACAAGTGTATCAGGAATTAAAGCACTCCCCGTAGGCAGAGTTCTCTATAATAGCCTAGAGAACATGTTCTATGTTGAGCATGAACTAAAACACTTGTTCCCAATTCAGCCTACATTCTTCAGGTACACAGAAATAGATGAAACCCTCAGAAAGCTTCAAAAAACCAGAATACCATAGCCAAAATGGTGGGAAGATGCTTGAAATTTTGTGATTTATCCTTGGTGAAAGGTACATTTTTATTTTCACCACAGTAAATGAGGGTAAAAAGGATAAATAGAGATCAAACAGATAAAGAGTATCAGATGCAGGAAAGTGTATCAGTAGGAAGATAAAAATAGAGCAGCCAACATAGAATTACACCAAGGGTAGCAAGAGGCCAAATCATAGGGCCTAACTCCAGCACACTCTCAAGAATAGGGATTAAAAAACCATTCGGTTGCCTCATCTGTCATCTACGAAGTCATCTGACCCTCTTTTCTTGAAAAATGTGTTTAGTCATCTCAGATTATATCTCACTGTGTTATGATATATTTCATTGTAAAGTTTTTTGTATAAATACACCCTCATTCAGAGTATTGAGTGTGGATTCTTTGACATTGCTGTAAAACTTATTATTTTGGAATAAAAAGTGTTGTTGGACAATTTTTTCATGGCTGGCTGGACGAAAGATTGATGTAAAGGACTTTTCATAGGATTCATGTGTTGGACATCAAACAAATAAGTATCTTATATCTCATGTGTTAATGTTGTTTGGTTTATTATTTTCATTATGTTCAATATCTGAATATTAAAATGGAAAAGAATAATTCAGAAAGTGCTTAAGTGCAATCTGTTTTCAATCGTTTTTGTTCTCAATGTTTTCTTCTGAACTAGCATAAACAGTGAAATCTTAATTGCTCCTATTTCCTAGTTTATTCAATTTAATCATTTATTAAAGAATTCTTAAGTTCTCTTTATTTATGGTTAGTCATGTTCTCTTCTCATAAAGCCTGTTGAAGGATTCTTAATTGCCCTTTAACCCTTTAAGTCCATTCCATCTTTTTAAGTCTCTATTTGCTTCCTGTTCAGCTATCTTGCCCTGTGAAACCATCATTTATTGGAAAACCAAATCCAGTTGAGCCATTTTCCCTAACTCCATTAGCCCAATGGACCAAACTATTCAGTTCTACCCCTCTGTTATTGAACTTCACCAACAAATTCAAACAAAACCCCAAGCTCTAATAACTAGCCTAAAACCTTATCAAATAAAGCTAAAACTTAAAGAGAGAGCCCTCTCTGGACATAGATTGGCTAGATTCTTTGTCTAAAAGATTGGTTTATGGTTACCTCAGACCCTTTTCCCCTTCTTACAATTTTTGGGAAAATCTGAGTGATAACACTTGCAGTTGGACATCACCCACAAAAGTGCTAGTTTTCTGATCTATTTCTCCATCTAATACAAGATTGTGCAAATAGAATTCACATAACAATCGCTGAACTTTCACCCCGTAATGCTTTCAAAAATTTATGAAGTCATCAATGGTTTTTATCTCTATAGGTACTCCTGCTTTGCCAACTTTAGTTTTCAATTGTAAATATCTTTCCATTAAAAACAAAGCATAGTTCCTAGCAGGTGCCCTACACGCTAGAACGCCAATATACAAAGAGCATAAGGTATCCATTTGTTTGATGACTATGTCTAGTCTATGAGTTACCTTTTTGACTCTTTCTTTTGCCTTTCACCATCCTTCAAAGGCCTGGCTTTCAGATATGTTAACGTTCCTCAGTTGCTGTTGTAATTTCTCATATTTTTCTCGAGGGACAGTCTGCTTTGTAAGTTTCTCTATTGTTTGCTGGGCTTATGCTAATTCCTTCTGCAGAGTTACTATCCTCGAGTCATTATTTAGCATAATAGTTGTAGGTGGGAGATCCACTTGGATCTTCTTATCACAACGTCCCATCTTTATGGTTCGAGTTTCCTTAAAGGACGATGCCTCTATTTGAATTTCCTTGTCACAGAGCGATACGTTTTCTGTTTGTACTTCGACATGGACAACAACTACATGCTGTTCCTTTCGGGTTTGAATGACAGGTTGGAATTGAGTCCTCTTGATATTTTTCTTAAGGGGTTTTGCCTGGGCGGTTGCATGCTTTGCCACAACAGTCCCTTTTGATTTCTTCCTCATTTTCAAAACCCTTATCTATTGTTGAAGTTGCTTAATTACATTAAGCAATCTCTGCTATTCCTTTCACAATATTTTAATTTCCTCCATTTTCTTGGAAGGAACAGTCATTCATTTACTTGATCTTGGGCTTTGTACCTCAAGCGTTGTACCTTCACCTTGGCCAATTTCCTTGTTTTCTTCTCGGGATGCTTCTTTAGTGTTTTGCTAATCGGGTTGTTTAGGGGTAGAAACCCTAGCTTGCTCTGCTGCTTCCTGGGTAACCTCTTCCTCTACCTCCTCTTCATTGTGGAATTATTCTAGTGTATTCTGACTAGGAACAGATTGTTCCTCTTTTTCATTCTCATCACTCTTCTTCCCAAATACACTCTCATCATGAGCAGAGTGATCCTCTTCTACTTCCTCCTCGTCACACAATTCTTCGGATGCAATTTTGTCATGAATAGAGTGCTTCTACGGTTCTTCTTCAGTGTGGGGGTTAGGTGGGCTATGAGCTTGGACATATTCGCTCATATTGGCCAGAATTTGGGCCAATTCATTTTCTTGTGGTGGGTTTTGCAGTGGAATTCCACTGCATTTCTCTACTTCCTCTTCCTCCCGACCGGATTGCTTAGTCTATTCCTCCGGTTCTCCGTCATCATTTTCCCCCAATTCTTTTTCGTTCTCCCCTCCTTCCAATTGTGGGGGCTTTTCATCTCCTGAATCATGTATCTCCACAGATTGATTGATGTTTCCCTTGGAATTCCCCAGCATTCCTCGGATCCTTGCTAATCTAACAGATTTTCTTTGTTTCAGTGGTCTGCTCGATGTACTGGCAACATGTTTTCGTTTTGGGGCTGACAAAGCCAATTCCCCGTCTATTGCGAAGATCGATTCTTCCAAACTTCTCTGCTGTTGGGTAGGAATGTGGCTGACTATCAATCGTATCAACCCATGGTGGCTTACTACTGACTCTAAATGGCAAGATTTCTTCATACTTCGGGCAACATCATGTACTAAAGAATTTAAAAACACAGGTAAATTCACAACGCACTTTTACTTTAACACATCTAAAAGTTTAAGATGGCGTGGTCTTACCATGTCTTTCCTGTCATCACAGGTGATTTAGCTCTAGATAATTCTTGCCAATTCCGCCCATGGCTCTCCCAAGGTTGCCGGTAAAACTCCTTTCCCTTTTACAGTCAAGTTCTGCCCTTCATCCTGGAAGATTTTCATGGCATCCCACAGTCGCACCTTTTTCAAAGTCCACACAGGTCCAGTGGCTGGGAGTCTCGAAACCTCTACGATTATATCTTCAGTGACTGTTATCTGTCTCCCTCTCATCATGGAATAATGTTCATGAAATTTCTGTAGAAACTCAATTGGGACCATCTCATTAGATTGTTGTAGACGGTTAAGATAAGTTATCCATCCTGCCCTTGCTAGGATCTCTCGTGTAGCATCCGAGACCATCAACACCTGTGGCTCACTGTGAATTGATCTTCCTCCCATGCTTAGCACACTGTAAAAAAAACACAGAGATGGCAATGGAACAACAACTTGTTCAAATTTTTTGCTCACTGTTAGTAAACACTGGGAAGATGACGGAACAATAAGTTGTTCAAATTTCAAAGTTACTGTTAATTTTTGTAGAAAAAAACATGGAAATAACTTCGAGACCGCAAGCCATGCATATTTGGAAACAAAATACCATTAAGCTTTGCTATTCCTGTGTCATTAATTCTCCTGAATGATAAGCTGACACGTCTGCTAGCGAATTATGGGGATCACCTATGCTCCCCCGTACTATGATAGGTCATCCTCGGTTGTCAAATGAAGGAGTAGCGTGTTGAACTTCCATAGTACAAAGTCACAAAGGAATAGCATATATAGAAATGCCATGTTTACAACGATGAGCGGATTGCCGAAATCGAGGCGTATAATAGAATCGCTTAATAAATAAGGAAATGTCGTGATATGATGCGAGAATTGGATGATAGGACAATTGATGTGCATAAAAGGTCCTATGCGGTCATTATCGACTTTTACCGTCATAGTTGATTTGTAATTAATTTTTATGTATCAAAGGTTTGTAAGGGTTATATATATAATCCCATTTAAACCATTAATAGAGATATAACAAGAAGGGTTTTATAATTGCTATTGGTGTATAAGAAATATGACTTCAATACCATCAACAGAGCTCTGTTGCCCACAGGTGTCCATAACCTTGACAAAGTTGTTTATTTCACCCTTGGAACCATAATCCTTTGTGTATGCCTAGGAAAGTGATATGCAATGTCAGAATGGAGGCCATTATGCTGGCTTGGTAACCAAATGAATCACAATACCATTCAATAGGAAGGAGTGAAAGGTGGCCAGGCCAGCTCATGATGAGACCTCTTGTTCCAAGAACTTTTTATTTTTCTAATGTGCCTCTTGGATCATGTCCCTAGTGTGGTGGCCATATTGGGAATGCCACTTCACTTTCTTCCTTATGATCATGGTAGGTTGGCTCTTGATGAGACCCCCTATCCTTCATTGGACAAATCATGTTAGTAATCATATAAACATTTATTTTTTCTTCTTTTTTCTTTTATATAACACTTTTCCTATTTATATACAGAGGGTGGTTCAACACTCCTTAAGATTAGGGATGATGGAAGAAGTCTTAACATCTCAATAGAAAAATATACCCTTATTCTTATTCAATAATAATGATCAAAGAGAATTATGGGGATTTAGGAAGAACCATCATGACAAAAATAATTAATCATATCGATATTAGTAAGATAATGACAACAGGGTGATCAATAGTTGTGTCCTTTCCTCTTTTCTCTTATCAATTCAAAGCAATTTCTTCTAAAGATAACGATTTTTATGTAATCTGCTGATTTTAGTATCCTCTATTTTTTTTATTGTTGCATAAATGTATAGCTGTGCTTTAGATGACCATGACTCACAAAAATGATCTAAATGGTAGAACACAAAAAAGAGAAGAAAATGCACTTCTAAAAATGTTGTTCTCAATATAGAACAACTACTGTACACAAAATTGCAAGTAAAAGGAAAAACATGCTCGAAACTGTCGTTCATTGATAGGATCAACAGCTGTCCCTTAATTGGAATAGCAAAGAAAACAAGTGCAAACAAAAAAAATGGGAAAATGTTATTCCTTCAGAAAGGAACAATAGAAAAATGAAAGTGTTGTTTCTTCGGAAAGGAACAACAGAAAAATGAAAGTGTTGTTCCTTCGAAAAGGAACAACAAAAATGCAGAAATGTTGTTCCTTCAGAAAGGAACATGAAAACGTAAAAGTGTTGTTCCTTTGGAAAGGAACAACAAAAATGCAGAAATGTTGTTCCTTCGAAAAGGAATAGCAAAATGTGAAAGTTTTCTTTTTTCAGAAAGGAACAGTAAAAATGCAGAAATGTTGTTCCTTTGGAAAGGAACAACAAAATGTGAAAGTGTTGTTCCTTCGGAAGGGAACAAAAAAAATGCAGATATGCTATTCCTTCGGAAAGGAACAACAAAACATGAAAGTGTTGTTCCTTCGGAAAGTAACAACAAAATGGCGGAAATGTTGTTCCTTCAGAAAGGAATAGTAGAATGCAAAAGATATTGTTCTTTCGAAAAGGAACAACAAAATGGCGGAAATGCTGTTCCTTTGGAAAGGAACAGCAGAATGCAAAAGTGTTGTTCCTTTGCAAAGGGACAGCAAAATGGTGGAACTGTTGTTCCTTCGAAAAGGAACAACAAAATACAGAAGTGTTGTTCCTTCAAAAAGGAACAACAAAATGCTGAAAATGTTGTTTCATCCAAAAGGAACAGTAAAATGCAAAAGTTGCAAAAATGCAAAAATCTTTACAAAAAGTAATTTACACAAAAAAAAGAATTATGTACCAAATTTAAAAACAATCAAATCACTTAATGAACCAAAGGTGAGGAAGAGTTCTTTTCCTCAACCAGAATATGCATGTCAGAGTCTTTGCAGAGTCGTTGGTATAAGGATTCTCGAGTAAGTGGTTTGTGGTATAGTCGAACTCGGTGGCCGTTTGCCTTAAAGGTGTGTCCAGATCCATCAAGGGTGATTAGAGAAATGGTGCCATTATCATGTACATTCTAGATTTCGTATGCTCCGAGCCAGCGAGTCTGGAGTTTCCTTGGAAAATCCTGGAACCTGGAATCGTATAGGAGTGCCCAATCTCCTTCGTGGAAGACTTTCTTTTTGATGAGGACATCGTGCCATTTGGCTCTTTGTTGTTGGATCAATGCGGTATGTTGAAGAGCGGAGATCCTGATTTCATCCAGCTTGTTAATCTGCTGTAGTCTATTAATTTGGTCCTCATTTAAATCTAGACTGACTTCTTGTGCTATTCTCGAGGTCTGTATTTCGAATTCTATTGGAAAGATGGGTTCCTTCCCAAATACTAGCTGATATGGTGAATAACCAGTAGTTCTTCTCCATGTTGTTCTGTAGGCCCACAAGGCTTCTGGCAATCTTGTAGCCCAATTGCATCTGTGTGACACAATGGTTTTTCTCAGTATTGCTTCTCTTACCTTATTTGTGCTTTTTACTTGGCCATTTTCCTGGTATGGAGAAGTAATTTTATGATGAATATGATAGTTTTTTAGTGTTGTAGAAATTTTATTACCAGCAAACTGTGGTCTTCTATCCATGATTATGTCCCTTGGGAGACCATATCACACAAATATGTGGAATAGGAACTGAATGACAGAATTCTTTGTAGCTCTTGGCAATGCCTCTGCTTCAACCCATTTGGTGACATACTCTGTTGCTACCAAAATATATGTTTTATAATTTGATGATGGGTTGATCGGACCAACAAAATCGAGTGCCCAACGCTTGAATGGTTCAATGACTAGTTGTGGGTTCAGAGGCATTTCATCGGACTGTCTAGGGCATCCTGCTATTTGACAACTATCACAAGCTTGAACAAATTTCTTTGCATCTTTGAAGATTGTGGGCCAATAATACCCTGTTTGCAGAACTTTGTGGCCAGTTCTTTGATCTGCGAAATTTCCACCACATGGTCCATCATGACAAGCTTTCAAAATGTCAAAAATTTCATCTTCATGGATGCATCTTCTGATGTGCATCTTTTCTCATGTATGAAATAGGTAGCCCCCAATCCAAGAAAATCGGGTACCATGCTGGACAATCTGCTTTCGTTCATTGCGAGTAATATGTTTCAGCAATTTTCCTACTACTAAATAATTCGCAACATCAGCATACCAAGGTGTTTTGATTGTAACAATGAACAAATGTTCATCTGGAAATTGATCTTTGACTGCTGCTGCGTCCACTAGTTCGGGCATTCATGAGAGAAAGTCAGCTACAGGGTTTTCTTTTCTAGGTCAGTCTTTTATTGTGATTCTGAATTCCTGCAATAAAATCAGCCATCTTGTTACTCTACCATTTGTAATTAGTTTATTTGCTAAATATTTTATGGCAGAGTGATCTGTATATAAAACAACAGGATATCCAATGATGTAATGCCTAAATTTATTTATAGCATGTACTACAGCTAAAAATTCTTTTTCAATAACAGTATAGTTCAACTTAGCAGGAGACAAATTCTTGCTCATATAATAAATTACATATGGTTTTTTGTCTTCTTCCTACCCAAGGACTACTCCAATAGCTGTGTTTGAAGCATCTGATGAAATTTGAAATGGCAGGGCCCAATTTGGACCTCTGAGTACTAGGGTTGTTAACACAAGATTTTTCAGATCCTCAAAAGCACGGTCACATTTATCTATCCAAATAAACTCAACATTCCCTGTTAGTGTGTATAGAGGTGCAACAATGTGAGAAAAATGTTCTATAAATCTACTATAATATCCAGAAAATCCAAGAAAACTGTGTACCTCTGGCTGTGTGGTAGGAGTAGGTATTAACAAAATTATTTGAATTTTGGCCGGATCTACCTGTATTCCAGCTGCTGAGATATAATGACCTAGGATGAGCCCTTCTGTCATCATAATATAACATTTTTCATGGCTCAAGCAGAGCCTGGTAGTGATACATCATTGCAGCACCTTTTCTAATGTGTCTAGTGCTGGGTCGAAATCATCTCCATATGGTGTGAAATCATCCATGTATACTTCGAGCCCTTCATTTATTAAATCTGAAGAGACGCTGAGGATAGCCCTTTGAAATGTGGCAGGGGCATTGCATAGGCCAAAGGGTAAAACTCTATAGGCAAATGTTCCCCACGGACAGGTAAAAGTAGTTTTGTCTTGGTCTTTTGGGGCAATTTGAATTTGATTGTATCCACTGAAGCCATCCAAGAAAGAAAAGAATTTCTTTCCTGCTAATGTGTCTAATATCTGGTTAATGAATGGAAGGGGAAAGTGGTCTTTCTGAGTTGCTTTATTTAATTCTCTGTAATCTACACAAATCCTCCACTTTCCATTCTTATTTGGCACCACTACAAGTGGAGAGACCCATTTGCTATCGGAGATAGGATAAATAAAGTTTACATCTAAAAGATTTTGTAGTTCAACTTTCACAATTTATTTTAAATGAGGATTAAGTCTTCTTTGGGGTTGGCGAATAGGACTTGCGTCCTTTTCTGTATAAATGTGGTGTGTACATAACTGGGGATTGATTCCCTTCATGTTTGGATAATCCCATGCAAATGCTTCCTTGTATTTTCTCAGTAGTTGGATCAACTTCTCTTTTTGTTCAGGATTCAAGTTACTATTGACATTTAAAGTTTTTCCTGGCTCAATCTCCACAATTTTTCTATTTGAAACAAAGGTAGTAGGTATTGTCTAATCATGAGTTTCTTTGAGAAGATCTTCTTCTAATTCATTATCAAATGTTGCCTCTATCACGTGAAATTGTATGTGAGATCTGGATTCAGCTTGGTTAATAAAGTTGTTAATAACATCATCCTCTGTTTGATCTTTGAAATCGAGGGCATCTTCTATAGTTAATGGGGATATAATATTTTCGGTAAGGTATGATACATGATGTTGGTTAGTTTTTATTATTGTGACATTTGGTTGGGCTGGAGGGTATAAGGCTAGATTCTTGATATTACTCCCTCTAGTTATGGTCATACTGCCTTGTTGGCAGCCAATGTAAGCATCAACAGTTGGCTTCAAGTCGTTTTTTGGGTTTTATTATCAGAAAGGCGGCAAGATATTCCCAGGAATCAACAAATACCATGACATCATGTAGTGTGCTTTCCGGCCTAACCACCGACTGGGTAGCCAGTTCTAATAAAGTGGAAGTTGGTTCTACTGATGTAATACCCAATTTTTGACGAGTGGTGGTTGTTAAGATATTAATTGTAGCTCCTAAATCAACTAAGGCATTTGAAAAGGTTTGTCCATTGATTTGTACTGTCACTATTGGATTTCCTGGGTCTTCATAATTGACAGGTGCCTCTCTACCTGATAACAGGTCAGATAAGGTACCAACTACTTGGAATGTTGGGTTATTTGTTATTCTCCTCCTTGGTTTTTTTATACATAGCTCTTTGATGGTCTTTACATATATTGGGATGTCTTGGATGGCTTGGAGGAGTGGCATTTTTATGTATAGGTTCTTAAGTTCTCCCAGAATATCAAAATCAGGATGTTCTATAGGTCGTGGTATAATTAATCATTCCGGGAATGGGGGAGAAGATGTGGTTGCTTGGTCATGAGTCTGTTTTCTAGCCACATCTTATTCTTGTAATGGTTGTTTTATAGGTAACTGATTTTCAATTTGAATAGTTTTGTTTCCCTCGGTCTCTATGATGTGCCTAGACCTTAATTGAAGTTCATTACACTCCCTTAGATTGGTTTCTAGCTCTGATGTTTCAATTATTTGAATAGATTGAACCAGTCTGTTATTTGGGTTTGGGTTGTGTTGGGCTAAGAGTTGCAGTATTAAGTTGGATTGGGGGTTTCTTGCAATGATGGCAGTGTAGGTTGAGGGAGCATAATGGTTCCTACTGGCTGATTCATCAGTCTTTTCCAGTTTATTTGACAGGCTTGGCTCTGCGAAGTAGGAGGGGACCATTGTGTTGGATACACATTTTTTTGCCAATGTGGTGGGGCATAAGGAAAATTTGGCCAATTAGATTGGCTTGCTTGATTCAGCCATGGTGATAGTGAAGGAAATGGTTGTTGTGACCAATTTGAGAAGGGAGGTTGATTTTTCCACATTGTGTTATATTGCTGAGCATGATATTATGAAAGCTGGAAAGAAGAAGCTGGATCGGGGAACATACCTGATTGTCATGGCTGCCATTGACAACACTGATTAAGTAGGTACACCAGTTCTAGTTCTTCTTCCTCTTCTTTATATACTGCTTTCAAACCAAGAAGTGAGGGACATCTTTCTATAGAGTGGTATTTTGTACAAATGGCGCAAACTTGAACCACATCTAATGGGCACTCTTTGTGGCTGTGTTTATTCCTGCATCTGGGACAGAATATTGCAAGATTTTGTTCTGCCTCTGCTTGCTTCTGTTTGGCTTGCATAATATTGAGCTGCATTTTTAGAGTTCCCAATATATCAGTTTTGAAATTTTCTAATAAATTTCCAATTTCTGTGTGAGTTACTCCTTCTCCAGAGATCTTGTTTTCCCTTGTAAACCTGTCATGTTCTGTCGTTTTAGCCTTGTGCTTTCTCGTGAACTCCTGTTACATAAATAAATAATGTTAGCAATTTTTTTTTGATAAATGTCTCCTTTTCCCATAATATTCAATGTTACAATCCATTGTTCCTTCATACCTTTAATTAATGTGTTTTTAATACATTATCAGGTAAGGGTAATGATGCATAAGGTGATCTTTGAAGATTATACTGAAAACATTCAACATATTCCTCTAGTGTTTCATTAGGTCTAGCTACCATCTGAAATATTTCATCTTTTAACTCTCTAGATCTACAATAATCTTAATATTTCTTGAGGAAAGTACCTTTCATCTATTCCCAGTCATTTATAACACCTCCACCCAACCCCATAAACCATTGTAAAACAACTCCTTTTAATGTAGAGGGAAATAGTTTCAGTTTTTGGGGATCGGTGGTATAGTCGTATCCTCTACACAACACATCGAATTCAAACAAAAATGCATATGGGTCTTCCGATGTTAGGCCATGAAATGTAGGGATATGCTGGAGAGGAATTTCCTTCATAGGTGCATTGACTGCAGTATCTACAATGGGATATTATAGTGTGGAGGTTTGAGTGTTTGGCTGGTTCTGGGCCATTTGGTCAAATATGTGCCAATAGCCTTCCGGGATTTCTAGGAGGGTATTCCTAGGTTGGTTAGACAGAATAGGGATGACCTTAACAGGAATGGCCTTAACAACACTTCCTTTGTCTAGGATGATGAGAGTTCCTAATGTCTGGGGGGATTTTGGCTCTTGAGGTTCTTCAACTTTGATATGAATGATTTTTGTAGCACTTCCCTTATCTGGGCTGCTCAATGGCTGAATTACTCCAAGAGGAGATCTAGGTTCTTTAGGTTCCCCTGTTTCTCCTCTCCCTTTGTGGAGATTACTAAGGTTCCCATCTTCCAATGAGTTTGGACTAGAATTCTCAATTTCTTGAAAATCTTGCTCCTCAATTTGGATGTGCACCTCAGCAAAGGCTATAGATGATGATCCTATGGCCTAAAGGGAACTAGTAGGTTGTCTAGAAGCAACTTTTCTAGGTCCTACTGAAGGCTGATATTCTACTTTTCTTAGGATTTCGTCTACAAAGGTTGATTGGCCAAGGGTCACCGACCCCTAGCTTTATCAGGCTTGGGTAGTGGTTTAGGGTTCTCTTCAGGCTTTTTCTGCTTAGTCATGCACACAAATCAAATGCTGATTTCTACCCAAAACAACAACAAATCTACAAGAAAGCGGGTAGGGGAGAAGGGCTGTTACATGCTTCGTACGCAGGTTCCGTTTTTAAAACCAAATTCTCACCTAGCAGGGACCCACAATACTCTGAAAAGAAACAAATGGATACACTCTTCCCTGGCAATAGTGCCAAAAATGTTGAGCAGTAAAAAGGGTCTTTTTCACCTCTATTTACCTAACATTTAATTATCAATCTAGGTACGATTTGTTATCTCAAAGAGTGTACTCAGTTTGAGGCAATCATTTGTCAGAGTAATACTAGTAGTATAGTGCCTCTACAAAAGAAACTAAATGTTGAAAACTTCTAAATGTAATGGCAAGAACTGGAAATGCTTGTAACTAAATCATTCAATGAAGAAACTACATCACTTCATCAGTCAAGGGTTCAATAATAATAACTCTTCCCTTTGTAAATTGATGTAATTGAAAAGCAATCAAAGAAAATATCATCAACATGGGAACTGGACACAATGGTCAATGTTCACTACAGTTTCAGATCGTTCTGTTCACACCAAAGAAATGATAATTCAAATAACAAAAAAAGGAACAACAACTAATCTATTTAACAAGATCGAACAACAAATCTTTAATCTTCAGAAATGAATGAGGCAGTAAGTGTAATCTAGAGGAATTAAGTAACAATATTTATCTCAGAAACTATTTAAACAGTAAACGGAAATGGAGCAGCAAACTAAAGTAAAGTATTGAAATATTGAACAACAACCTAAATCAAGTATCAATGCATATCAAACCAAATTGAATATTGCACACATCACTTCTATATTGAAAGAAACAAATAATCTGAGTTTCAGTACAACAATTATTAATCACAGTTATGAAGAAACAACAATTGTGATCATAGTGGAACAACAATCCCAAATGAACAAAAATCATGTTTGGAAGTAAACCATAGATAAATACACAATAATACCGATTTATAAAGACACAGATCTGTTACTCTGTAATCGAACAACAAGGGCAATTTGGAACGAACAACAATGTTATATGATAATATCAATTCATTAAAGGAACAACAATGCGATATAAGTTTAAAATGAATAGCATAACATTCCTGTTGCAGAGGACAACATTTCTATTCAAATAGGAAGGAAATATAACAGAGCCAATAAATGAAATAATAAAGAACAGCAGATTACTAGACAAAGTGAATAAGAGAAATCAAAACACACATGAATCAGAAAATAATGGTATAGGAGCACGTGATCCACCAGGGTCAGGCCCTTAGCCTCCAGGGACGCACTGCTTAAGATTACTCCAAAATCAATGACGAAACAACAACCGAAATTTATATATTAAGCATCAAAACAGAGTTACAACAATCGCTCTTTTAAAGAGAGTCGATGATCAAAGTTTCAGTTACAATAGTAAATTTCATAAAAACAACAATAGTCCATCCCTTGGGCTAGCAATGTTATCCCTACTTATAGCAGTTGAGTGGAGATATCAATGATACAGAGAATCGTTAAGGTAGCGATCCCTTAGGATCAAAGGATCTTGAGGGATTCACCATACTGTTAGCTCTCAGTTATCTTCTTGTTCTCTTGCGTCGATTTGGTATCTCCTCTTCCTTTTCCTGGCTTATATGCTCTAATTTGGATTGCCTTGTTTAGATACAGTTCCCTATCAAACGGACAACAGTTAATTTCATCTTGTACTTTTCTTTGGAATAGAGATCTTTTGTTTTCTTCTTTTTCTGCATAGGAAAAGGGTAATTATTAGTCATTTTATGTTGCACACAAATCTTCTAAACTTTATCATAATCGTTCACCACATGCTCATTTCATAATGCAAGGAAGTTATGAATTTAAGGAAAAGATGACAAAATAAGTGGTAATCACATACCTTCTCTAGTGCTCAACAGTTTCCAAAACATATTACCATGTGGGAATCATGTTGATGAGTAGGTGCCAAGAGTGGAAAAGAAAGGGGAGAACAGTTCACAATCCCCAATCAAGAAATTTCAGAAGAGACTTGCAACTAAAAGGTCTTGTCGAAACAACTTATGAAACAGTTCTGCAACAAAAGCGCATTTCCTTAATGGTTACCAAAATGCAGAGGTCATTACCACAAGATAACTGTCCAATTCAATAGTGTCAGTCACTACTGTAGGTATCCAATTCAAGTATGCATCACAGTGAATCTCCAAGTATCCTATCAATCAGATTAGCATCAAAGTGAATCTCCAAGTAATGAGCATGGATAGAAACTATAACTGCTAGAAAGCTGAACACGCAAAACCAGAACCTGTAACTGCTAGAAAGTTGAACACACAAAACCAAATCCATTAATGAAGGTAAAAGCTCTGCTCGAAAAAATGTTGATGGAAATAAAACACACAAGGAATTTGGTAGCATAGAAAATCTGTTATCTACACCTCTACATCCAAATGCTTTGGGTAAATGGACAATGCACGATGAAAGACAAGTGTTAATGTATATACCACATAGCGTGACATGTGATGGGCA
>APFE031249940.1:0-22695 GCA_000404065.3 Pinus taeda
TTTGCAAGTCGTGATGTATTGTTTCATGAGCAGACTGATAAAAGTAATACAAAGAATGATACATGGCATATATCTAATGATGCAATATCTAATGATGCACATATCAAGCTTGATACTTTGATTAAGCAGGAACAGGAACATGTACAGGTACAGGATCAGGATGATAGCAGCAGTACAAGCACATCTAGCAGCAGTGAGTCATCACAAGGGGGTGATACACCTCAAAGCCAACGAATCATGGATGGAACACCCACAGCACCAAGAAGGTCGTCCCGACAGACTCGCTTCCGACAAGGTATAGAGACTATGCCTTAATGTCTAATATAATGAATGTTGAAGAACCAATTGATTATGAGCAGGCTAAACAACATGAACCATGGATTAATGCTATGAATGATGAGTATGCTTCTATTATGAACAATCAAACATGGGAATTAGTGGAACTTTCTGAAAATAAAATTCCAATTGGAAGCAAATGGTTGTATAAAACAAAATTTAAAGCAGATGGTACAATTGATAAATTTAAGGCACGATTAGTCGCAAAAGGATATGCTCAAAAGGAGGGAATTGATTATGAAGACACTTTTGCACCAGTAGCTAAGTTGAATACAATTAGATTACTGATTGCCTTAGCCACAAAACATAATTGGAATATACATCAATTGGATGTCAAATCTGCTTTTCTAAATGGTGATTTAAGGGAAGAAGTTTATTTGGTTCAACCTGAAGGGTTTGTCAAACAGGGACAGGAGCATCTGGTTTGTAGGTTAAGAAAGGCATTGTATGGTTTGAAACAGGCACCAAGGTCATGGTATGTAAAGATTGATACCTTCTTTCTTCAAAATGGGTTTGTGAAAAGCAAAAATGATCCTAACTTGTATGTTAAGAGAGATGAAAAAGGAAATGTTGCTTTAATATCTTTGTATGTGGATGATCTCATTATAACAGGTAGTGCTCACAAGTTAATTGAAGATATTAAAGTTCAGTTGTCACAGGAATTTGAAATGAAAGATTTGGGTGAAATGCATTACTGTTTAGGAGTTGAGGTATGGAGAGAACTTGGTAAAACTTTGATCACTCAAAGCAAATATACAAAGGAGATTCTTAAAAAGTTCAATATGACAGATTGCAAAGCTATGTCAACTCCCTTAGAACAGAATGCAAATTTGTACAAAGAAGATGGATCAAAAGAGGCAGATGGAACATTATATCGTCAGTTAGTGGGAAATTTGAACTATCTCACCACTACCAGACCAGACATTGCATACTCAGTCAGTATCCTTAGTCAATTCATGGCTAAGCCTTCAGGAAATCACTGGAATGCTGCAAAGAAAGTTCTCCGATACTTAAAGGGAACAATGAATCTTGGTATTATGTATACTGATGAATCTGATGTTGTACTGACAGGTTTTTCTGATTCAGATTGGGCAGGAAATCCAGATGACAGACGATCTACCTCTGGCTATGCATTTCATATTGGATCAAGGGTCGTAGCTTGGAGTAGTAAGAAACATCCAACTGTTTCTTTATCATCAACAGAATTAGAGTACAAAGCTTTGACCAATGCCACCTGTGAAGCTATTTGGTTGCGGAGAATTCTTGCAGATCTTGAAGAAGCGCAAAGTGGTGCAACATGTATCAATTGTGATAATCAGAGTGCTATCAAATTAGCACATAATCCAGATTACCATGCTAGAACAAAACATGTTGAGTTACAGTACCACTTTATACGTGAGAAAATTGAGTCAAATGAAATTGGATTGATCTTTTGTAACAACAAGGATAATGTGGCTGATATATTTACTAAGCCCCTTGGTAAAATCAAATTTGAAGTTTTTAGAAGTCAGTTAGGTGTTGTAGAAAATCCATTTCTCCATTAAGGGAGGATGTGAGAATAATGCAGAAATAGAATTAGTTATTAGCAGTTGAACAGAATTAGTTGTGAGCAGTTGAACATAATTAGTTGTGAGTTAGTTGTGAGTGGTTAGGAATTGGTTGCATGAGTTTCCTATATAAGTGTGATGAAATTGAGCAAATGATTAATGAAGTTGTGTGAGCTTTGCCTCACTTTTTCTTGGATTCTGCCTGTCTATTTGTTGTAGTTTCATGTTTTAATTAGTACAGAAAAACTGAAATCATTTAACACAGCTCTGACTATCTGAAAAATACATGGTTTTCACGAATGAATGAAGATCCATAACATCCAGATGCTTTAGTTATAATCGAGATCTTGAGATCCGAGTCCAGGGCTATTCACCCTCAACCCTTTGGATGGATCCCAACAGAGCCCAGCAGTCATCGTCGAGGTGGAATGATTGCAAACTAAGAGACTGGTGTCTGGAACTGCGTAATTTTTAACCATTTTCAAATATTGTGGTCCAATTACTAATAATCACTATAATTTATAATTTATTAGGTAAGGTAAATTTATGGTTTTAAATTTATTTTATCCTTAAATAATTTAATATACATCTAGAATATTAATATAGAATCCAAAAAAGTTTGTTTGGCTTGGTATTTGATATGTAGAGGACTTCCTATTAGCCAATGGTTGAAATGCTTAGGGTTTGCAAGCCAAGTGTTTAAAAAAATAAAAGAATGAAACCTTCACATATTTTGCTAGTCTAGTCTTATAAGTATACCTATTTTTTTTGGGATTGAGATTATAAGATTTATTATCAATTTTTCTAATTTAATATTACATAGAAGTCAATTATCTTAGAAGAATCTCTCCCATATGCCATGGACTTTCACACAACATGGAAATGAATTAGATTTGATATCATATATCATACTTGGAAATAATGAGTGAATGTGTTTTCACCAACACATCACAACACCATTCTTAACTAGCATGATGACCCCTAATATGTGTGTGTCAATATATATACACCATTCTTAACTAGCATGATGACCCCTAATATGTGTGTGTCAATATATATTTATAGATCTTTTAGTGTAAACATGGAAGGTGGAGATGGAGTGGTACAACTACACCTGTTGATAGACCTTTGAACCAATTCATTATGTACTATGAATGGAGCACCTCCTAAAGAAAACTCACTTGTGTACTCTAGACACTCTAGAAATTTAAATGGTCATTTGCATCAACATAAGGTAGGCTAAGTAGTAAGAGATTCTCATGAAAGGTTAAGGATTTGGGTCACAACTAGGCCCTTAGAGATCCCCTAGATTGAGTAGATTTTACTATCTTTCTAGTCATTTTTACACTAGTGCGCCATGAATTAACCATGCAGGGAAATATGAATGGGAGCCCATTAGGGAAAATCATGAGCCCATTACTAAATAATGATAGCCCCTTCTTGAAAAGGAGGCCCCCATCTCATGAAGGTTTTAGTTTCAATAACTTCGTCAATTAACCATTTTCCTTCACCAACTTACCTAGTTTTCTTGTGTTTATTACTATTTTCCTTAGGCATTGTAGCTCATTAGGCTAGATTTTTGCCTTGTAACCTTAGCTCATGGTCACAATTTTCAAAACCCCCTTTTTATATAAAATGTTGGATGGGCATGTCAACCTGATATTCACATTATATTTTCTCATACTTTGAGGTAATCTATTTATGTATTTGTATTTTCTTGCTCTTCAGATTCATTCTATTTATACTCTATTTTATCATATTTTTTTTCATTCCGCATCTCAGGTGTTGTGTTTTCATACTATTAGCCTATGTAATGTTTTTCCTTCACCTTAAGTGTTTGCACTTTTAACTAAACATCCTGCATTCAATAGGTCATTGTTGAAATGAATGCAATGTATCTATATTAACACATAACAATAAGTATAATGGGCGTACTACTTTTAATTTACAAATCCTAAAAGAAGATGGGAAAATGCATGAAAAAACAAATCATCATACCTTATCTTTTAACACATGGCCTCTTTTGCAACATTATTATATTCATTTTATTTTCTTTTAGGATTGTAGATCATTGGTGAAGGATGATGGAAATTGTTGGATGTGTGTTATAATTTCTTTATGATAAACCCCACACACTATATGTATATTCCAACGGAATCACAAAGGGGATTGGTAAGCCTCTCTTGCTTGAGGGTGTTAGAAAATCAGAAAAGAAAAAATATTTTCTTTATATAGATAATTACTTGTGACTTTATTGTCTTTATGTTCTTCTTTTATCTTTTAGTTCATTAAGCAATTACCAAAACAATAGCACAAAGATCACAAACACTGGATATAAGCGGTAGCCAAGGAAAAAACCCCATTTAGGAGAAAACACATTCAACAACTCTTACTTAATAACTTCACGAGATAATCCAAGACTCTTGACACAGACACAAACTTTCTCCACACTAAGTTAGCCCTTTCTTCCCTCTTGCAAATGATAACCCTTCAGCAACAACTTCGACTTAGCAAGAACTTGCAACAACAATTTTGATCTAGCAACAACAACAACAACAACTTCGATTTGACAAAAGAGACTTCAATCTCCTGGAGGAATCCACACGAGGCAAAGATAGATAACCCAAAATTTTGATCTTGATCTTTTCTTCCTTCTCCAACTTCCCACTTTTTGCTCTTATTCTTGGATATCGAACTTGAGTGAGTGATATATGCTCCAAATGAATTCGAACTGCTTGTATATATAAGCTTCTGGTGAGGTTGAATTACCCTGATTGAGGCTGACTTGATCTCCTTGAGACCGACTTGGTGTGGAGGTGACAAATAACTTATTTGACTCAATATTAATTCCTTTTACATGATTCAAAAGCCCAAGAAAGGTCTATTTAAATGGAAAATGACTCTAATGACTCATAATAAATCCTAGAATTCCTCAATGGGGACTTTGACCTAAAACATGATGACCCAAGCATGAAACCCATGCTTTAATAAGTCATTTTATTAATAATAATAAAATAATTTTCATTCTTTGACTCAAATATAAATATGATGACCGAACCTAGTTACATTCTTCAACACTCCCTCTAAACTAGGGAGGTATTCATACTTACATATACAAGTATATGGAACATCTCAAAAAACCTTAACCATGAAGAGTTTAGGCACTTACGATGCCAAAGACTAGATTCTTGACCAAGGAAATCTATCCGGGTGGGACTAAGATGTACTAAATCTTTCTGCTAGTCTAAGTACCATCAGGCTTACTTGCTAACCATCAACCTAGGGATCTAGGTTTGTATCCAAGGTCAAAGCTCCAAGACCAACACCACCCTCCCTACTACTTCGGGATTTAGACATCAACACATATGCCAACAAGATGTCCTCCCAGGAATTTTTCATACCCAGTGCCTCAACCCATCAAATCTCTCTAGCCTCAAGCATGCTTTTTCAAAAAGTTTGAGAGATTTACCTAAACAATCGCAACCCCTTAATCAGTAACAAACTTTCAAATACTTGTGAGTAAACACAAACCTTCAGGGTATTCTGACATCTTGATGTTACCTCACAATTCATCAGAGTAAGACATTGAGGCTTCCCAAACAAATATTGACAAATAATTCAACTTTCTTTCCTACTTCTCACGCAGTAACCAAAACCTACTTGCCTTCTTTCAACAACAGCTCAATATGCATTCTCCAATTTCTTCTACAAGGTATCCATCATGATTCATGGATTCCATCCCTCTTGATCATATTCACTTATACAACTTCTTTTATCATGCTTTATCGACCAAATCAACTTTACTTACAAATATCTTGAATATTATATACCTACACAACTTAAACATCAAGTACAACCAAACACATATAGAACCATGAAGTTAACTATATCAGAGTCATACACTAATGGAAGCATTAGACTTTAGACATCAAATACCTAAACATAGTTATGTTCATACATACTTTTATACTTCAACTTCTTGTTCGGGTTTAGTTATAAACCCTAGATCACATCATTTAAAGTAACCCAATCAAGATATTAGTCTCATTATATCTTGGGATTCAATATTTCCTTCAGAGATATGACAAACTCTTCTATGACATATTGCAAACCCTAGAAGAATTTCAAACAAATACAATGCATCTAACAACTTTAGATTTCATATGTTAGACTTTTACTAAGATTTAATGCAAACCCTAGATTTCATACATGAGACATTAAGCCTTAGATGTCAACCAATCACAACATAATCAATATGACCAAACCTTTTGTAAATATTAGGTCTTATAATTTCATCACATCATATCCTAGAACATCAAACTTCTACTAGGGCTTGGTTACAAACCCAAGAGCTTATCAACAAACGTGTTATCACACATACATATCTAGGATAATCATGCACAAGAATATCATAACATATATAGGACAAACCTAAGACACAAATATCAATACATTTAAAGTCAGACATAGAACAATCTAGATTAGATTAAGGTTTTGATCATATAGACAAACATTTACATAGGGATTCATTCCTAGGAGCCAACTCTCAATACATAATGATTTTACTTACCAAAACCTCAAGGTCTAGGAACATAATACCAACCAACCCCTAAAGGACTAGTGTTTCCATAAAAATACTACGATACCAAACATGGCATTATCCTCAAAACCTCAAACATCAAAAGAATAGTATTTTCTAGATTTCATTAGTAACCCTCCAAAAATTTTCATACACTCAAATTTTGGAGCCTACTATGGATCTTGCGATCGTTCATTCCATAGTCACTTCTTGGTCAATTGACGCTTTTCAACTCCCTTCTTGGATCAAAAGCGTCGAAGTCACTTGGTCACACATCCTCAGGCCGCAACAAGTTCATGAGTGCATTCTTTTACGCAAGTTTGGTTAAGCATAACGCATTTCATCAAGACTGTGCCTATGTGATGTTCAAGTCATTTCGACTGTCAGTGCGCACTGACAACGACAATTTCTCACATTATAGCTACGTTTGTACTTATATTTCTGTGAGTTTTGCAAACTGTTCCTTTCGCACATCTTTGTTTTCACGAGTGTCACTTTCATGTTTTTAGTTGTCGCTTTCACTTTCCTTCACTCTTGTTGTAGTGTTTTCTTCTCAATGATGTACGAAAAGAACCCACTTAAGATTGTGGATGACAAACAATCTCAACGATAGAAATGACTGCTAAAAATGTATATCTACAACTATTAATAGAAACAAAACCTGTTAAAATTCTGATCTATGCTACGATCATAGTTAAACATTGAAAGAAAGAGTAATAACCCCAAACATCCAATGGAAACCAGATATGTAAAGGATAATTTTATAACAACACCTGTGAAGAGAACATATAAATGTTACCAGTCCCCCTCTATGGGATGGGTTCCTGGCTATCCTCAAATGTTTTCAGCTTCTGTAGAGTCTCTCTCCTCTATAATGCATAAACCCAACAAAAATATGGTGTGCGGCAATGAAAATAATCAGAGTTACAACAGTGAGTGCAACAATGAAAATAATCAAAAGTGAATAATGAATGGAAAACCCTCCTATTTATAACAAAATATTGAGTTATCCTCGAATAATGAGCAATAATAAAATATTATTGATCCCATTCTTGGAATTACCACTTCGAATATTTTATTATATTTGTTTAGGAGGGAAAAAGTATTCAAACTTTTATTTAGAAATAAAAAATAAATAAATGATTTATTTATTATCTCAATGAATTAGTTAAGAAATAATAAACAAATAATGATTTATTTAATTATTCCTAAGGAATTTGTCAAATTTAACAAAGAATAATAATTAATTAATAATTAATTAGTTATTCTTAGAGAAAAATAATGATTTATCTGTTTATTTTTCATGAATGGGTCAAATTTAATAAGAAATAATAATAAAACATAGGTTTAATTAATTATTCCTAGAAGGAAATCAAATAAATAGTGATTTATTTAATTATTCTTTATGGGCTTAACTTAATAAAGGTTGTTTATTAGGTATGTTCTCACAGTGAAAGCAATTTTACTAGGGTAAAATAGGGTAAAATTGGCTTTACATGGTATACTTCGATTCATCTAGTAAATTAGGCTAGATGATCAATTTTTTTGTGATAACAGATTTCCCCCAAACATACGAGTGTTAGGAGAAAAACTTATGACCAAAATACATTGTAAAGACACAATCACTTAGACAACACAACAGAGTCAAGGAGAGAGAGAGAGACCAATGAAGCTAAAGCTGAGAAAGGATAGTGATATAGGGGGTAAGACTAATGCAAGTCTCCTTTTATGTTGTGGTACCGGACCTCAATGAGGCGGGGGAGGCATACCCATACCCGTCGAGATAACTTGGTACAAAATAATGGTTCACCCATGAATATGAAACTGAGCAATAAAGTACATGTTGAATGGTACATGACATGATGGCATAACATAGTCAAAAAATAATACAATGTGTCCCATATACATAATGCACTTGGTAAAAACATGAGCTAGGACTGAATACAATAATAGATGAGTACATGAAATACAAATCCTCTTCCCTCGAAAAATGGGTGGGAGGGAGGGTAGAACAACCAGAGAAGCCCTGTTGAACAAGGAAGGGCTCTGCAAAACTGAATGGATCATCTGGAGGAGATGTGCATGCTATGAACACTATGACCGGTAGAAACCGAACCCACCAACTTCGTGAAACTGCATCTAAGGCTATAACATAGTAGGTATGCATTCGGGCATGCGGGGGACTACTTGAAGGGCCACCCCCTCATGAGGTCTGAAACATCTCACACATACCCGGGAATCACTAGTACAATTTGTTGCATCACTGGACCATCAAGTGTATGGATCATGAACGATCAAGTCAAAGGGAAATAATGAGACCCTCTACTCAATCCAAGGCGCCGAACAAGAATGGACACTGGAATCGAGATACACTACCCTCTAGGCCGTTCTTCTGGAATAAATGAACTGATATCGATAGAATAGGGCCCCTGATAAATGAGGCAATCAGGATCCTCAACTAAAGCATGAGGGAAAATAGTTATCTGACTGATGGATTGACACCAGGGATAATGGGGAAAAGGGGACTGATGGACAAATAGAAGACTACCCTTGTGAGAGCATAAAGTGCATGGTTGACCTGGCAGCGACTGACTCAACTCTGGAGGGGATGGGGACAGAATGACTTGAGCCCAAAAATGGGCAACAAAGGATGAACGATATGCAAATATGGATGGAATACTGTGACATGATATGATGGGACATGAAATAAACTCCAAGAATGCAAGGGTGACTCATCGTGGATGCTCAGAACAAGGGTGACTCGATGACGCTACCACACAGACTAGGCCTAATGGGGACCATGAAAACATGAGTAAATGATGATTACTCATGACGAAAATCGACATATGGTACAAAAAGTATTAAGAGGAGGAGGACCTCAAAGTACAAGTGTCGTTTTATGACAAAATTCGATTTTGAGAGGAAATGAAGTGACCTTTCTTGGAAAAATGAATTCCTGGTGAAGTATCAAATCATCAAAAACTGAGAAAGACCCATTATAGTACTCAAGGAGATATTTCCAACGATTCTAATGGTTCATCAAAAGGAGCTACGGTCTGGTCACAATGTGTGACTAAAAAATTGTGGGTTTTCCCTCCAATTTGAGAGGAGGAGAAGGCCCTAAATCTTATGGAGATCTTAGCGGACAAACAAACCATCAGAATCAGGATCGACGACTTTTAGGCAAGTGGCCTTAATTGTCTAAATATGGCCTTAATTCTTCTTGGAATGATGGTTTAGGAATTAAGGGAAGAGGAAAACGAGAATGAACTATGTGATTTTCGCCGAAGATTCTTCTCTAATTTGATATGGATCATAGAAACCTAAATTCAATAAGAGAATGAACTACTAGAGGATGTCTAGAATCATCCTCACCCACAAAGTCAAACATGGGGACTATGTGGACATAGAGTAGAATATTTGAAGGTATGGTATCAAACTTCTACGATATGCGATGTGCATATGGCTTGCTCGACAGGCCGGTCAGACAAACTATCCAAGGAATGGGAGGATAATTGACCATACCTAGATTCAGTGGGATCTAGGCCGAGACTTAATTGAGAAGATGGATAGGGGAAAACCATCATACACCGAAGCATGGGATACTGATCTGGTATGCAAAGGTGGGAATGATGCCCCCTAGCAGGAGGAGTTTGTGGAGTGCCATTGTGTTCTGAGTGCTCAAAAAAGGTATTCAAGCATCTCGGCCCAACTTGGTGTGAGGTCGTCCAAAGGAGATGTAGGGGCCTATGTGACCCCTAGTATGTTATGGGCATATTGGATGTATTTAGAGATATGGCTCTAAACACTTTTATGATACATAACACAATTATGCATATTATATGACGATGATGATTCACCATTTGTTTTATTTGTGTTTGTCTTTTGTGGTATACATGTGATAAATGCCAATCTAGAATGTTGTTTGCAATGGTTTCTACATAGTGATTTTTCACTCTAAGCAGATGAATGAAAGTAATGGTTTCAAATTCATGTGCCAATAGCTTCACCCGTAGATATTTTTTAAATAGGAATTAGTTATGCACATGATACACACCATCTAATTACATGACAAGTAGCAAGGAATCTAAACAAACAGGAAGATGAAGGATGAAATGAGTAAGGGCATTGACTAAAAAACCTATCATTGCATCATATTCGGCCTGATTATTGGTGGCAAATCCAATGCACGCGCCATTTGAATGGACTAACATATGAAAGGGGGTAAAAATGGCCCACTCTAGATTCTGGGAGAAACAACTTGCACCGTTGGCATGACCGATATACGGTGTGGATGATGGATCCATCTAAAAGGTGCAAAAGACAACGGATGAGGTGATGTAGTCTACCTAACTACATGGTAGAAATAAAGACACACAAATCAAAGGGATGTGTTGTGAGCGACATTTCTGGAGGTAGAGTGCATTGAGAGAATTAGGAAGGAGATGGCCTTTGAAATATTCTTGAAGGAATGCCCCCTTAATCAAGTGTAGGGGTAATCAGGGGTAGACATAGCTTCCATGGTGTCCTCATCGGAATGGAAGATGGGCGGACGTGAGGAATACTGGCTACATGATGCGGTGGCGTTACTTGGTGCATCAACCTGAGAAAGAAGGTTCACATACACATCGTCTTGAATGGTAGACGATGGGCTGGTAAACAAAGGATCTACTGATGTTGAGACTTGGGATTTTGTCGAAAGAGGTCTGACAAAAGCGCATGCGGAAAGCTCTTAGAGGTTAACTTGCGAGGAACTCAAGGGTGATGCCTATAACATGAAAATGCTCATAGAATTAATCTTTGAGATGGGAGGGGGAGGACCAAGGAAAGAACCTAACAATGAGGATTCTTTGTAGACCCCAGGTGAGATACTGTTACAAGGATTTGAAGACTGGTTGTCAAACATTGACGAGATGATGGACTCGGGGGAGGTAACAAATGTTGATTCATAGTAATTCAACTGATCAATGGTAATGATCTTCCCTTCCTAGGGGAAACACATCTTGCGAAACACCACACACGCGACAAATGACATGGAATATGTGTAACTACGACCTAAGAGGATGTTGTAATCTAAAGGGGCATCAATGAATTCGATATCGACATGGAAAATCTTGCCCACAAGGGTCACTGGACAGTTGCGGTACATGCCAAGGGGTTGGGAGGAGTGTCCATCCTGAGCATGCAAAGTGATGGTGGAGGGGGATAACTCAGGTGACTTGAGTTGTTTCCAAATAGCAGTGGACATCACACAAGTGGATGTGCCTTTGTCAATACTGCATCTAGAGATGATGTCATTATGGACTCTAACTGGTATCTGGAAAGAAACAGATGAAGGCAATGGGGGATGCTCTGATGTATCAACCGAGAAGACAACCAAATGATCGTCGGAAGGATCCACTACACCCAAGGCAGTGAGTAGAGCTTTCTTTTGGGAAGGGCATGACTGGAGGACTTCCAGTGTCGACATGGCGGCATGTGATTGTGCCAAGTCATCTACTATATTGTATGTATGGACAACTTCATTAAAAGCCACATTACGATGTAATGGTCCCTTTGGGATCTTGGGAATGGCCTCAACTTTGGGTTGAGGGATATGTAAAGGACCATTTGGTGTCATAAGAGGCTCGGCGGACAATTTGGTTTTGGACTCGGTAGTTGACAAAGTGGAGGGCTTGTCATATTGACATGATCGAGTTTGTAGGTTGATATTGGAGGGGTTAACCTCATTAGAGTTCATCATCAGGATCTGGTAGTCACCGGGACCAGAAGGTTGAGGGAGGTGGGTTGCTTAACCTGGTTGGGGTTGAGCAACAACAAATCCTTGTTGAGGGAAAGGATTTGTGAGCACGACCTGTTGAGAGGGTGTAGGATCCTGAGGCGATTATTGACCTTAAGAAGCTGCTTGAGCTTCCCACATTTGGTGCATCTGGGGTAAAAGAGGACACTCATATGTATAGTGGCCATGTACACCACAAAATGCACAAGGATTATTCATACAAATAGCCTTGTTCTGCTTGGGCTGGCCACCCTGTTGCTGGTTGTTGATGTTAGGCTGGTTTCCCTGGGGTTCACTAGGCTGGTTACCTTGGTTACTGTGGTTAGTTACCCTTCCCCTTATTCTTTTTCTTCAAATTCTTGGGATTGGTATCACTCTGCTGTGAAAACACCTGGCCCTAAGGGGGCGGTGGTTGTTGGGGTTGAGGATGCATGAGATGTTGTGGTGCTAATGCTTGAGCGGCTGGAGCGCCAGGCTGTGCATGAGAAGGTGCAACAGTTTGGTAGATGGGTTGGGATCCTGGAAACATGTTGCTAGCAAGAGGGGCATAAATGTTGGAGGAACTGATGGCCCCCTAGGGATAGCCATAACTCTGATGAGAATATGGCAAAGAGTGTGAAAGGGATCCAACGATACCGTCGGCGGCATGAGATGCCCTTGGTGCATTGGCACTTGTAGGAAGAGGGAGGTCTGGAATTACGGTATAGACATAACCTGATTGAGCATAAATTATATCATATCTCAAAGTGGTCTAGAGAGCTTCTTCCTCAGTCTAAGGAAAATTGGACGCAACATCTTTCCTGATGGGGAATAAAGGCTCTTCAAAAACCAATCTAGATAAACACCGTCTTTGAAAGGCGGGGCATGGCATGTGCTCCTCCTTCAACGCCACTCTTGAACATGGTCAGAAAGGCGAGTGGCAGAGGACTAACGGAATGTGGTCAATAGATATGTACTAGTGTTGTACCGGAGAGGTAACTGGAAATATGATAAGAACGCTTTAGCAAGCATCGCAAAAACAGAATGAGAGGCGGAGGGCTAGTCTACATACCATTTTCAAGCATTTCTAATGAGAGTGTGTTGGAAGAGCCAAAGACGAATGGAGTCATCAGTTATGGAGTTGGATAAACACCACATGTGGAAGGATCGAACATGGTTGGTAGGATCCTCTCCAACAATACCCTCAAACTTTAGGATGTCTAAGGGAAGCTTAGTCGACATAGAGGGCCAACTAGCATCATGGTGTATGGGGTCGTTTATCAATTGGTTAAGATTTGGTAGACTTAATCCAATCATAAAGGGGAGCATGAGGGCTGCTGGAACAGTTCTTGAGACTGTTCCACATAATGTGACCACCGGTATAGCACCGGAGCCACCACTAGTTTGGGTTCTTGCACCAGCTGTGGGTCCAGACATGGTGATGATATGCGGTGAAGGAGGCTCGAAATCAGATGAAGAATCAGAAGGACTAGGAGAAGAGTCGGGATGGGGAATTAGAGGGCTATGAACTCGAACCCGATGGGGAGGAGTAATATGCCCAAGCGGAAACTGGGGGTGAAGGCCTAGTAGTCTCCGCAACTCACGCCTTGGTGGCATAATGATGGAAGGACACATGGAACATGGAAAATGTGAAGGGAGATCAACATATATCCTCTGTCTTTGATGCGGTGAGATAAATTTATTATGTTAAGTCTTGGCTTTGGTGGTGTAAACCAAGCTCCCTTCGCTTAAGGTGTGCTTGTGTGTGCAAGTGTATTAATTGATTAAGCCGAGATCGTGTTTGTAAAAAAGAAAAAAATTTGCTGCAAATAAACCGAAATAAATAACAGAAAATGAACAAAAAAACAATTAACTAAACCCCACCCAAACTGGGTTTGCAAACACTATACTGCTTGGTTGCTAAACCTATGGAAAATACACTGAAACAGTCAAGAGATATGAATGTCGGTGTGAATGGGATCAAGTGACTCTAAGCTGCTGGAAAGTGGTGCAGCAACAACAAAAAACTAGAGGGGAAGATCGCTGCAAAAAGATAGGGAG
Source organism: Pinus taeda (assembly GCA_000404065.3). Classification (NCBI taxonomy): domain Eukaryota; kingdom Viridiplantae; phylum Streptophyta; class Pinopsida; order Pinales; family Pinaceae; genus Pinus; species Pinus taeda. The sequence goes on from APFE031249940.1 coordinate 14,282, forward strand.
ATGGGTGAAACACCTAAGGAAACTGAAGGGACCCTAAGGGAATGACCAAACAAGTTTAAATGTGAAACTATGGATGGTAGAAACCTATCTTAATAGATCTAAAACAAAAGGTTACAAATTTGGAAAATGTGGCTTAAAGTGCTGCAGAAACTTAGACTTCTCACTCAACTAAACTCCTCCTAGAAAGGTGGAAGTGTACTAGAAGCCCTGGGGGAGGCTAAATTCAACTTCAACGAGTAAAATAGAATGGATCAAGGCCTAAGTGGGATGAGACAGAGTTCAGACACCCAACTAACAACTCCCAACAAAACCAATAAACAGATATGCGAAAAACCTTAAAACCCAGAAATCACAGGTTCTGACTTGTTTTTTGATGAAATCACACTTTTTGGGCTGAAAGCAGCGTTCTAAAGCCCATATCACATCTTTTGGGCTGAAAATTGTGATTTCTGTTTCGAAACTCTCGGTCTGCAAATTTCGGAAAAAAGTGTCGCCTTTGGCGTAGCTGGTTCCTGTGACCTGCGGAAACGACCAGAAAGTTTGTGGAAGTCAGAAATTTATTAGATCGAAGGTTAAAACATTAGGAAACATTAATAGAATTGGAAAAAGAAGAAACCCTAAGCTGGAAACCAAAGGTCACCCAAGTTTCTGTATCTAAAGTATAAAACCCAGCGGAGTCGCTAATTTTGTTGTAGTGTTTTCTTCTCAATGATGTATGAAAAGAAGCCACTTAAGATTGTGGATGACAAACAATCTCAACAATAGAAATGACTACTAAACATTGTAGATCTGTAACTATTGATAGATACAAAACCTGCCAAAATTCTGATCTATGCTATGATCATAGTTAAACAGTGAGAGAAAGAGTAATAACCTCAAACATCCAATGGAAACCAGATATGTAAAGAATAATTTTATAATAACACATGTGAAGAGAATAAATAAATGTTACCAGTCCTCCTCTATGGAATGGGTTCTTGGCTATCCTCAAACGTTTTCAGCTTCTGTAGAGTCTCTCTCCTCTATAATGCATAAACCCAACGAAAATATGGTGTGCAACAATGAAAATAATCAGAGTTACAACAGTGAGTGCAACAATGAAAATAATCAAAAGTGAATAATGAATGGAAAACCCTCCTATTTATAAAAAAATATTGAGTTATACTCGAATAATGAGTAATAATAAAATATTATTGATCCCATTCTTCGAATTACCACTTGGAATATTTTATTATATTTGTTTAGGAGGGAAAAAACATTTAAACTTTTATTTAGAAATTATAAATAAATAAATGATTTATTTATTATCTCAATCAATTAGTTAAGGAATAATAAACAAATAATGATTTATTTGATTATTCCTAAGGGAATTAGTCAAATTTAACAAAGAATAGTAATTAATTAATGATTAATTAGTTATTCTTAGAAAAAAATAAGAAAAATAATGATTTATCTGTTTATTTTTCATGATTGGGTCAAATTAAACAAGGAATAATATAAAACATTGGTTAATTAATTATTCCTAGAAGGAAATCAAATAAATAGTGATTTATTTAATTATTCTCAATGGGTTAGACTTAATAAAGGTGGTTTATTAGGTAATTTCTCACAATGAAAGAAATTTTACTGGGGTAAAATTGGCTTTACATGGTATACTTCGATCCATCTAGTAAATTAGGCTAGATGATCAATTTTTTGGTGATAACAACTCTAATTAGTGGCATTTTTACGTTATCTATTCTCTGGCATATGTTACTTCTACTGTCGTTCACATATTGCGAGAGTCATTTACGCTTTAGCCATTTTCATTTTTTTCGCATGTTAGTTGGTGCACAATGTATGTATGTTTGTTCTGGTGGTTTCAAGAGGTTATATTTGTGTGAATGGGTTGGTCTAACCATGTAAAAACCAATCACGCTCATTCCAAAATTTTTAAGCATTGTTGCACAAGTGTCGTCACAGTTGTCGCAAAGTGTACCTTTACTGTTGCACTTGTCAAAAAGTTGTCACATTGAGGGAAATATGTTGTTAACATGCTCTAGATGAACTATGTTGTTGTTTCATCAAAGTGTTTTAAGTGTGTGATCATAGAAAATTCTTATCAATGTTCACATCAAGCTCATTAGTCTTACACTTAGCCATTTCTGGAAAGGATTCCCGACCAAGCAACCTAGCTTCACCTGGCCTCCTTGAACTACACATTGCGCAGTTTAAACCCTCTAGCTATGACCTTCCCCCTTGGCATTGTGAAATGCACAATTCCTTTCTCCTAGGATTGTTGCACTGTGTAGTTTCTATGCTCAAGCTTCAACCTTGACCTCCAGAATTGCATAATCCTTTCTCCTAGCTTGGCCCTAACTGCGCACTGTGCAATCATAAGCCATAGGATCATTCCTTGAGCCTATAAACTACACAATTTCTTAATAGACCAACCTCCCTTGTATCCCAGAACTGTGCAGTGTGTTCACTCAGGGTCCATCCCCTCAGCCTGCCTCACTGGATCCCAACTACAATAGCCCTAATGAAAATTCCATGTATTAAAAGTTAGAAACAATAACTACAGTCGATGGGAGACTTATTGCAAGCTTAATGTTGTCCAAGACATCCTAAGGGGTATTCATTTGGTTGTTTATGGCTAAGGAAATTAGCAAAGGTAATGGCTAAGGATTTGGAAAGGAAAAATGACATTTTTGGCACATTTATTTATGAAAATAATGAAAATTATGGGAAAGGGAGGCGAAAGGTCACAGGTTGCATGTGAGGAAGAAAATGGGAAATGAAGAAAATAGAGGCCTCATCCATAAAAAGGCTTCTAAGGATTAGTTGGTAACCTTTTGTCAGTTTAGTTTTAGAGCTCCTTCATTATTCTCTCTCTCTCTAATACTTTTGGAGACTTAGAGTTTTCTTGGAGCACTCTTGGAGGGTGTGGCATACTTGGATTCTTGGAGAAAGAAGGCAAAGGAAGAGTAGGAAAGAGAAAGGAGGCATCGAGATCAATAACCACATCATATTTGTTTGTAGGTACCAAGTTCCATGTATGTTTCCTTCACTAGCTTTCGCAAACATGGCATATGCATGTGGTTTGTTGGTTGTGATCTATCATTGGCATGGAGGATGACTAGGATTGATAGTGGATTTCCTAACCTTTCCATTTCCTAGATAGCCATGGTGATTGTGGGTTTATTTCCTTGTTGTGTTTTTGGTTGGTTCTCATGTTTCCTTAGCTTGGGTTGAGTTGTTAGTCCCATAGCCTTGGTTGGACAAATGCTCTAGAGCCCTAGAATAACTTGGGTTGAGTTACTAGTCCCGTAGCCTAGGTTGGACAAACGCTCTGGAGCCCTTGGTGGGTTGAGTTACTAGTTCCATAGCCTTGGTTGGACAAACACTTTGGAGCCTGATAAAAGATGTGGGTTGAGTTACTAGTCCTGTAGCCGGGTTGGACAAACACTCTAGAGCCCTAGATGGCTAGGATAAAGACTGATATGATGATGGTTTTGTGATGTCCGATCGCGAGGTGGAATCATTGTTTGATGGGTTGAGGTGGATGGCCTATGGAAGCCCTGGATGGTTTTTAATTGATGTGTTCTATGAGATCCCACGTTCATGCTTGGAATATGGCACTGGGGTGAATGGCTGAAGAGAGATTGGCTCAAGGATTCTATGGTCGGGTGGAACATTGAAGTCCCATCACGGGTTTAGATTTTACATCATCAATGAAAGGTTATTTCTCCTTGTATTTATATGAGAATTTTGATGGATTGTAGGTTGTCTATATGGTTGTAATTTCATGAGTATTTTTGTCCCTATTATGTTGGTTATGTATGTGTTTTATGACAACAACCATGTATGGCTTCCCTCCTCTTTTTACTTGTAAATGAATGATCAATGTATCTATGACCTAATGGATGGAATGATAGTTGACGTGTTGAGGCATCAATGGTTCTTAGTGATTCTCAACTAAGTATGAGACCCTTATGCTCAAAACTGTTAATTACACTTTAGATTACACATTTGCAATATGTTTGACAAAATGCATGTCATGGCTAGTAGGGGTCCAGTTAAGGTCTTGAACAAGTATTTTATTTAGTACTGCCATTTCCATGTTAATTTACTGATTTGAAGAGATGGCTCCATTATGGGTAGTGATCTTGGCTCTAGGCCTGAAAAGGTGGCTCAAATCCTAGGGTTGTTGGCATAACACTCACTATTTTGGTCTCTAGTCGCTGGCAGGCAAGCCTGTGAGAGAAAATTTGAGTTGTTGGTAGCACTCATCCATATAGCATGGGAGAGAATGAGCCTCAAATTATCTAAAAGATTAGTGGGACCCCAAGGAAAGTTGTTTAAATTATTGGATTGGTTCTTGATAGTCCTGTAGTTGATAATTAATGTTTATATGGTGTGTTTCTATTGATTCCACTTCCTTAACATGACTTGGCAGGTCAAATCATATCATAGTGGCCTCTTGTTGTATGTTTACCCTGACTGGAAGGTTTCTTGGTTAGATGTGGGAGGAGGGTGTTACACCAACTGCACAATTTTTTCCCTCAATCTAGCCTAAACTGCTCACTGTGCAGTCTCAAGGATCAAGCATCAGCCCAGAGCTCTTGAACTATGCATATGCGTAGTCACTTAGGCTCACCTCTCCTCCAGAACTACGCAATAGGTTGATCCAGTTCCTGTCCCCTCAGCCTGTCATCCTAAGCTCCTAGACTGCATAATTTTCTTCCTTAGCCCAACTTGAATTGTGCATTTCACAATATCAAGGCTCAAGCTGCACCCCTCATTTCCTGAGCTACACAATTGCATAGTTACTGAGCCTCTTTCATAGCTTGTCACTCGGTTCTAGCTCAGTCAATGGATCAATGTGCACCATCTTAGACTACGGGTTTATCAGACTGATGTCATCTTGTCATGAATGAATTGCAGATGCAAGAAATCTATCATGCCATGGAAAGACGATGAAGAAGGATATGGAGAAAGATGACATGCTAGAATACACATATGGAGATGAAGAGATAAGATGATCAAAAAGTGAGAAGATGAAGGAACATCGAACTCTAGCAGAAGATGAAAATGAATATCACATGGAAGACTCCTCATCTTCAAGTCATAAGGGGGAGAAGAAGAAGAAAATGTACCATTTGTTCAAGAAGACACAAAGAAAGAAGTTGCAAGAAGGATAGCTTAGCACTGTCACATCATCATGCATTCCATGTCATCAATGTCATGTCATATCCTGTCACAAGTCATCATATGCCACATCATCATTGTGGATTATGTAATTACCTGTTCGAAATGCATTGTAAAGTGGAAGTCCAAAGGACACACATGGAATATGAAGAGTCATGTAAATCGAAAAGTCATATGAAGTCAAACAATCATGAGGGTAGTCAAAGAGTTACAAGGAAGGTGAAGCATCACCCCTTGGTTATGTATACAACCTCATTGTATGAGGAAATGAATTTTCATATTGGCTCCTCCTGTAAGGCATTTAAGAGACAAATTGGTTCTTTTGAGGAGCAAGGAGTGGCTCCAATGCTTCACTGTTGGAGTTAATGGTGTTCATTGTATACATGTGTCTTGGAATTTTTACTTAATATGAGAAGCCCTATGGGCCAACATGTTCTTCTTACATGGATTATGGATATTTGTAAGACTATTCCATGAATGCTTGTAATTTATGTTTTCTTTCACCTGTGCTAAAGTAGTTGAATTATTTCAGTTCTTTTGGTACTTATCATATTGAGAATGTGCTATAATTTCTATTATCGTTGTCGCATCCTTGTGGACTATTCTGCTGGATATTAGAAAAACCTTCCTCGTCATATTGGTTTTAATGACCGTCACATCTTTGTGGACTATTCTGCTTGATATTGTATAGATCTTTCCTGTTAATGTATGTCTCTACTAGGGTGGTACTACTACCTCTCTCTTAGAGGCTCACTTTTCCTCCCCTCCGCAGTGAAAGAACTTCAACACACATACGATCAAACACTCACCAGGAACACCCCCTTACTTTTCGAAGGTGCATTGCACTCTTATCTCTTGCTAATAGTTAGAGCCAAGGTGCATTATAGTTTCTCACATTATAGCTGCATTTGTACTTCTATTTCTATGACTTTTGGAAATTGTTTCTTTCGTGCATCTTTGTTTTCATGATTGTTGCTTTCATGTTTCTAGTTGTCACTTTCACTTTCCTTCACTCTTGTTGTAGTATTTTCTTCTCAATGATGTACGAAAATAACCCACTTAAGATTGTGGATGAAAAGCAATCTCAACAATAAAAATGACTACTAAACATTGTAGATCTATAGCTATTAATAGAAACAAAAACTGCCAAGATTCTGATATATTCTACGATCATAATTAAACAGTGAAAGAAAGAGTAATAAGCCCAAACATCCAATGGAAACTAGATATGTAAAGAATAATTTTATAATAACACTTGTGAAGAGAACAAATAAATGTTACCAGTCCCCCTTTATGGTATGGGTTCTTGGCTATCCTCAAATGTTTTCAGCTTCTGTAGAGTCTCTCTCCTCTATAATGCATAAACCCAACAAAAATATGGTGTGAAACAATTAAAATAATTACAACAATGAGTGCAACAATGAAAATAATCAAAAGTGAATAATGAATGGAAAACCCTCCTATTTATAACAAAATATTGGTTATCCTAGAATAATGAGCAATAATAAAATATTATTGATCCCATTCTTGGAATTACCACTTCAAATATTTTATTATATTTGTTTAGGAGGGAAAAAAACATTTAAACTTTTATTTAGAAATAATAAATAAATAAATGATTTATTTATTATCTCAATGAATTATTGAAGGAATAATAAACAAATAATGATTTATTTAATTATTCCTAAGGGATTTAGTCAAATTTAATAAAGAATAGTAATTAATTAGTTATTCTTAGAGAAAAATAATGATTCATCTGTTTATTTTTCATGATTGGGTCAAATTTAACAAGGAATAATAATAAAACATTGGTTTAATTAATTATTCATAGAAGACAATAAAATAAATAGTGATTTATTTAATTATTCTTCATGGGTTTAACTTAATAAAGGTGGTTTATTAGGTAATTTCTCACAGTGAAAGCAATTTTACTAGGTAAAATTGGCTTTACATGGTATACTTCGATCCATCTAGTAAATTAGGCTAGATGATCAATTTTTTGGTGATAACAACTCTAATTAGTGGCGTTTTTATGTTATCTTTTCTCTGGCATGTGTTACTTCTACTGTCATTCACATAACGCAAGAACCATTTGCACTTTAGCCATTTTCATTTTTTTCGCATGTTAGCTAATGCACAATGTTTGTATGTTTGTTCTGGTGATTGCATGAATTGATATTTGTGTGAATGAGTTGGTCTAACCATGTAAAAATTAATCACACTCATTCCCAAATTTTTAAGCATTGTCGCACAAGTGTTGTCACGGTTGTCGCAAAGTGTACCTTTAGTGTCGCACTTGTCAAAAAGTTGTAACATTGAGAGAAATATGTTGTTAATGTGGTCTAGATGATCTATGTTGTTGTGCTGTTAGAGTGTTTTAAGTGTGTGATCATAGAAAATTCTTATCACTGTTTACATAATTCTCATCGGTCTTACACAACCATTTCTAGAAAGGATTCCTGACCAAGCAACCTAGCTTCACCCGACCTCCATGAACTACGCACTGACTTGGACTTTGGGCCTAAAAAAGTGGCTCAAATCCCAGATTCATTGGCATAGCACTGACTATTTTGGTCTCTAGTCGCTGGCAGGCAAGCCTATGAGAGCGACTTTGAGTTGCTGGTCGCACTCATGCATATAGCATGGGAGCGACTGAGCTTCAAATTGTCCAAAATATTAGTGGGACCCCAAAGCAAGTTTTTTAAAGTATTGGATTGGTTCTTGAGGGTCTTGTAATTGATAATTAATGTTTGTATGGTGTGTTTCCATCGAGTCCATTTACTTAACGTGACTTGGGAGGTCAAATCATATCATAGTGGCTTCTCATTACCTGTTTACCCCGACTTGACGATTTCTTGGGTAGATGTGGGAGGAGGGTGTTATAGCAACTGCACATTTTTTCCCTCAATCTAGCCTAAACTGTGCACTACACAGTCTCAAGGACCAAGCCTCAGCCCATAGCTCTTTAATTACACATATACGCAGTCACTTGGGCTCACCTGTCCTCCAGAACTAGGCAATAGGTTGATCCAATTCCTGTCCCCTCAACCTGTCATCCTAAGCTACTAGACTACATAATTTTCATGGAAAATTTTAGGGGCGAATGTTCGCCCTTTGGCGAAATTAAGGGGTTTTAAATTTTTAGTGGGCGAATATTTTGTATCATAGTACATTTTTACAAATCGCCTCAAATAGCCCACCTTATTTTAAGGGAGAGGGTAAAA
>APFE031249940.1:25371-87591 GCA_000404065.3 Pinus taeda
AATACTTTCTTATATAATATAGTTGGGGCTTGTTACTTGTTGGCATGTTGGGGTAAACAAACTTGATGTGTTTTTTTTTATCTCGCAGTTGGAGTCTATGGAATAAGAAAGAAATTTGATAACTTGAAAAAATTGGTAGCTTGACAAAAGTTGGAGAGAAAAGATTAATCTCTCTTACCTTGACAGAATTCATTGTCAATATCTGCACCTATAAGAACTTTGTTGTGGAATATTATCAAAACTAATAGAAGGATATGAAAGAGTATATTGTAAGAACCTTGACAAACACGGCCACTGAAACTTGGAACATTGTTTGTAGGAAGAGAAAATTATGTTTCTTTTTCCAAACATGTATGTTAGTATATTACAGTTTAATGAATATGTTTTCTTATTATCATATATGGTTATATGGTTTCCTACTTTAACAAAACATTCGCCAAGACTTCACAATGTTTTATTATTTAGTAAAAGATTTGCCAAGATCTTAAAAGATTTTATAATTCAGTGAAAGATTCTCCATCATTGTACAAGATAATATAATCTGGTGAGAGATTTGCCAAAAAAATTATATGTACATATTATATTATTGATAAAATTACCTCCCATTTTTCCTATGTATCATGTGGATTATCCCATTTATTATAAATATAAATTTAGGGTGGTTCTTAAAATTTTCCCTGATAATTTTCTTCCTCAACCCAGCTTGAATTGTGCATTGCACAATATCAAGGCTCAAGTTGCACCCCTCACTGCCTGAGTTGCACAATTGGGTAGTTACTAAGCCTCTTTCCTAGCCTGTCACTCAGTTCCTCGTCAGTCAGTGGATCAATGTGCACCATCTTAGACTAGGGGTTTATCGGACTAATGTCATATTGTCATAAGTGAATTGTAGATGCAAGAAATCTATCATGCGATGGAGAGATGATGAAGAAGGATATGGAGAAATATGACATGCTAGAAGACACATATGGAGCTGAAGAGGCAAGATGATCAACATGTGAGAAGGTGAAGGAACATCGAACTCTAATGACAAATGAAGATGAAGATCACATGGAAGACTCCTCATCTTCAAGTCACAAGGAGGAGAAGAAGAAGAACATGTACCATTTGTTCAAGAAGACACAAAGAAAGAAGTAGCAAGAGGGATAACTTGTCACTGTCACATCATCATGCATTCCATGTCATCAGTTTCATGTCATATCCTGTCACAAGTCATCATATGCCACATCATCATTATGGATTATGTAATTACCTATTTGAAATGTATTGTAAAGTGGAAGTCCAAAGGACACACATGGAATATGAAGAGTCATGTAAGTCAAAAAGTCATATGAAGTCAAACAATCATGAGGGTAGTCAAAGAGTCACAAGGAAGGTGAAGCATCACCCCTTGGTTATGTATACAGCCTCATTGTATGAGGAAATGATTTTTCACATTGTCTCCTCCTGCAAGGCATTTGAGAGACAAATTGGTTCTTTTGAGGAGCAAGGAGTGGCTCCAATGCTCCACTATTGGAGTTAGTGGTGTTCATTGTATACAGGTGTCTTGGAATTTTTAATTAATATGAGAATCCCTATCGGCCAACATGTTCTTCATGCATGGATTATGGATATTTGTAAGACTATTCCTTGAATGTTTGTAATTCATGTTTGATTTCACTTGTGCTAAAGTAGTTGAACTATTTCAGTTATTTTTGTACTTATCATATTGAGAATGTATTGTAATTTCTATTATCTTTGTCGCATACTTGTGGACTATTCCGCCGGATATTAGAAAAACCTTCCTCGTCATATTGGTTTCAATGATCGTCACATATTTGTGGACTATTATGCTTGATGTTTTATAGACCTTTGTTGTTCATGTGTGTCTCTACTAGGGTGGTACTACTACCTCTCTCTTAGAGGCTCACTTTTTCTCCCCTCCTCAGTGAAATAAATTTGACATACATATGATCAAACACTCACCAAGAACACCCCCTTACTTTTTGAAGTTGCATTGCACGCTTATCTCTTGCTAATAGTTAGAGCCAAGGAATATCCATAAGAATACATGGCAACCAGGCCGATATTCTAGATGTGGCTCCTACTCCAAATGGTGTGAGGGCTTATTGAGACTCCACAACGAGGTACCCCTTGGCTGAAATATTTATAGCACCATCAACAAGTCCTTAAGTGTCCCTAGAAGATAAATATTTGACTTTGGATTCTTGCTTCTTGTTCTTCTTTGGAGGTCCTTCATCAACAACATTTTCATATTCCATTTCTCTCTTTCTATTTCTCGGATATTCAGGACAATCAATTTTGTAGTGACCCATCTTGTGACAATTGTAGCATTTGATTTTGGATATGTCAATCTTCCTTATAGGCCCTTTAGTCTTCTTGATTGATCCTTTTTTTTTGTGATGAGCGGAGTAGGCATTTGAAACTTTTTCTTCTTCATTCTCTTTGTTGCTTCTAGATAAATGTTGATTTCTTGTAGAATTGAGACTTCTGTGATTCATCATAGTTATACGAAGAGCTTCGGCATAAATCACATGAAAGAGACCTTTGTCGACGCGTTTCGAACCAACTAGTGTGGTTCATCGTGTTGATTTCTTCCTGACTGCAAGAATTCCATAGTTGTTCAAATGTAGGAGTCTCCTTCCAGCTATTGAGACCTGATGAGAAGGCACTCCATGATGTTGGTAAACCTAGAAGTACAATGATTACAAGTTCTTTCTCCAATACTATATCATCAATCACTGGAAGTTCATCTCTTAATCTGTCTATTCTCACAAAGAAAGATGCCACATTTCCTTCCTTTGTCATTTTTATTGATCTTAGTTCATTTTTAAGGCTTTCTATTTGACCAAGATTCTTGATAGTGAATAATTTTAATAAAGCCTCATACATCTCTTGAGCAAATTTTATGTTAGATATATATGGGATGAGGTTATAGGCTTTTATTCCATCCACTATTAGAGTCATTGCCAATATTTCCGTCTCCCTGAATTTTTCCTTTTCTACATCACTTGACTCATTAGTAGGCTCCTTTCCCTTTCCCTTGACTATATCTAGAACTTTATTCTTCTTAAGTATGAGGTTTATCCTCTTCTTCAATGCCCTATAGTTAGATGCTCCTTCTAGCTTGTTTTCTCGCTTCATTGAGTTAGACATTGTCCTTGAAGATGATATACTTGGATTCTTATATGTTCCTTTTGGTGATTTATTAGAACTGCTTACTCTTCTTTCAATAGATCTTTGAGCTTCCTTTTTCCTCCTTCTTTACCTTAGCTCTGATACCATGTTAGAAAATCATACATGCATACAATTTTTCTTTATATAGATAATTACTTGTGACTTTATTACAATGCCCTATAGTTAGATGCTCCTTCTAGCTTGTTTTCTCGCTTCATTGAGTTAGACATTGTCCTTGAAGATGATATACCTGGATTCTTATATGTTCCTTTTGGTGATTTATTAGAACTGCTTTCTCTTCTTTCAATAGATCTTTGAGCTTCCTTTTTCCTCCTTATTTACCTTAGCTCTGATACCCTGTTAGAAAATCATACATGCATAAAAGTTTTCTTTATATAGATAATTACTTGTGACTTTATTATCTTTATATTTTTATCTTATCTTTTAGTTCATCAAGCAATTACCAAAACAATAGAACAAAGATCGTAGACACCAGATATAGGCGGAAAACTAGGGGAAAACCCCTGTCTAGGGGAAAAACTAGTTAACAACTCTTCATTAATAACTTCACGAGATAATTCAAGTCTCTTGACCAAGACACAAATTTGCTCCACACAAAGTCGACCCTTTATTCCCTCTTGCAGATGACAACCCTTTAGCAACAACTTTGACTTAGCAACAACTTGCAACATAAATTTCGATCTAGCAGCAAATCGCAGCAACAACAACTTCTACCTGACAAAAGAGACTTCGGTCTCTTAGAGGAATCCACATGAGAAAAAGATAGATAACCCAAAATTTTGATCTTGATCTTTTCTTCCTTCTTCTCCAACTTCACACTCCTTTTAGCCTCATTTTACAACTTATCACTTTTTTATCTTCTTCTTGGATATCGAACTTGAGTGATTGAGATAGGATCCAAATGAATTCGAACTGCTTGTACATATAGGCTTCTGGTGAGGTTGAATTACCTATATTGAGGTTGACTTGATCTCCATAAGGACATCTTGGTGTGGATGTGACAAATAACTTATTTGACTCAATATTAATTATTTTTACACGATTCAAAAGCCCAATAAGGGTCTCTTTAAATGACAATGACTCCAATGACTCAGAATAAATCCTAGAAGTCCTTAATGGGGACTTTGACCTAAAACATGATGACCCAAGCATGAAACCCATGCTTTAATGAGTCATATTAATAATAATAAAAAATTATTTTTCATTCTTTGACTCAAATATAAATATGAAGACTGAACCTAGTTACATTATTCAACATAGTGGTCATAGAGGTGATTGCTTTTGATGATTTTTCGGCACAGGAATTTTCATCCCATGGTTTTCTAATAGTCAAGTGGGTGTAGCTCGAGTGGTAGGGAGGAGTCGTTATTATCCTCCCCACCCAGGTTCTAGTCCCAATGATATTGACATGCTTGCTCCTTCGGAGTCATTTCTGCATGAAATATAACCGTCTCATCTAGACATGGGTGTGTTTTCTATGGATGTAGCTAGTATCAATCTATGGTACAATGAACCACAATAATTTAAAAAAAAATCCTTGATGGTTAGCTCAATTGGTCGAGGTCTCGCTGTTAAAGAATCTCACCTTTGGGAGGTCATGGGGTCAATTCTCCTCAAGCCCCTCAAGGTTAGGCTCTGAATAGTTTGGCCAGCGACATGTGATCCCTTCGAGTGGATCTGCCTAGATTTTTCTCGAAAAAAAACCAATGGTTTTTTAATTCTAGTTAAGAAATTAAAATTGTAATCTATTTTGGTTCAACAAAATAAGATTTTGGACACTACAAAATCCTATTAATTTTGTAAATGGTGAAATTAATATAGTGAGAATTAAAGGTGTGACTTTAAACAATTGTTGGTTTTCCGAGTTAAAAGTTTCCAAGGTAAATATCTAAGTAATAAGTGCAAATTCTATTGTCTACTTTTATATTTTATAATGAATATGTGTGTATTTATTATTTTAAATATTTAAAACTTACATACATTGTATCATTGCTGAAATCAACGTGCTAGATCTATTTTCCATATGCATGTATTAATTTTGTAATAGATATATTTTCCATGTAATATTAACATGGTTGAAATCAATGCATGGATTGATTTTGTAATAGATAATGATTGAAATTAATCCATTAGATAATTTTGAAATGGATAATTGTTGAAGTCAATGCATTTGATCATTTTTCCATGTATCAATGCTAAACTCAATAAAATGGATCATTTTGCATTGTATCCCATTATATTGAATTATTGTGCATCATGGTAATCGTTTAAATTAATTTTATATGTGTGTAATATTTTAAATATAATTTAATAGTAAATTGCTTCAAAAAATTTAGCCATCAGTTTTAAAAACAATTTGTACAAATCAAATCACAAAATTCACAATAAAACAAGGAATGCTCTGATACCACTGCTATGTCCTAATTATAAATTTGCCGAGTGGTGCTTTAGAATCTTGCACTATTAATTTCACAGATAATGTATGCAAAACGAACTGTAAACCAATGAAAAAAACTGGAAATATAAACTGCAACCGAAAGATATGAACAAGATAAACATGTAGAAGAACTCTCGTATTTATTTTACAAATATGGAATATAAAATAGCATGCTAATACAAAATTTTGAACATGGTTGAGTGATGCCCCAAAAGATCAATAATACTACAACAACGAGCCTCCAATTATAAACTGATCTGTTGAAAACACCCATGAATTCTGAATGAATTCACCAAGGGGAGAGATGGGTACTCTCACTGAAATTACCCGAGGGTTTCTGTCTTGGGGCTACTATGGTGGAGCACTGAATTCTCCAATCCACACCAATGATAAATGCTCAAAGCTAGGATGCCCCAAATGATCTCCCCCTCCTCCTTTTAAGGACTCCATAGATAGATCTATAAGTCTCTAGAAGCATCTTATTTTGATTGTTTTAATATTATTCTAGAAACTCTTTTTTGACTCCATCTAAGTGACTTTAATTTTTTTTTTTTTTACTAAGTCACTTTTGGCCATTTTTCCTTCAATTAATTAATTTCACCTCTTTTAATTTAATTAAATGACTAATTAAAGTCACTTTTAATTTGGGAAAATGGTCAACCGTCCACCATATACTCTCCACTCACTAGAAGTCACTTCTAAGAATCCCATCCTATAGATCTTGTCATTCTAGTTCCAATGAGCTATTGCACTAAGGTATTCCATCGATTATTCCTCCCGAAATTCCACCTCAAGCGTAATTAATTAAGATAGGTCCATTAATAACTCTCTTTTTTGAAAGCTGTTGAAATGAAATGGAACAAAAGGAAAGCTTTGTGGATGTTAGTATATGCCAAGCAAATGCCATCAAATCCATAAAAATCCCTCAAAACCCCTCCAAGGCCCTTGATGATGTAATCACATATATGGGGACATGAAAAATCCTCTCTCACCAAGAATGATTTCCCTCAATAAATTCATATATGTCCATTGTAGAGGCATTTGTAAACTGATACCAAGATCCCATATGAACTGATATGTTACATCAAGCCTCCATACTAACCAGTAATGAATGGATCCCTCAATACTAGGATCCCAAACTAATTTCTTATTAATCCTGCCATCAACATATCCTCCTGGGTCCCAGTGCCAGCATGGCCATTCAATAATGCCCCTATCTCGAGTATCTAGTTATGCTCTGTCTCTAGCTATAGCTGCTGCTCCATCAATTGAATACCAATTCATCACCTCTCTCCAATCCAACCTATGGCATAGGATGAAGTCAACCCCACTCTTTTAATGATAGGGTAATGTTACTAAAAAAATGATGAATGGTTGGCCTACATCCCACTACAAATTAAAACATGCAGTATCCATCACATCTAAGGGCCTCTGCTATACTAATCCCCTAACTAAGAATGATACTCCATCAATAGGATACCAACTCATGATCTCCTGCTAATCCATCCCGTGGGAAGAATCAAATGCATGGATACTTGTGTATGAAACAAGTCTACTAGGTTGATGTTGGTCCATGCTCAACTCATGTTACTATGCCCAGTTAAACAACAAGATTTGTCCAAGAAATATGGCCTCTCTCCCTGTAATGGGAAACATGGATAATCTGTGCATCAAGCCCTGTCTAGGTACTCATGGAGAGCTGCTTTGAAACTCCAAAGTGTAATCCTCTTGTTGCCTCTCTAGGATCCTTAGCCGCCCCTCAACGTTAGACAACTTATCTGCTAGCTCAGCATACACCCTTATTATATCCTCAATTTTAATATTCTGCTCCAAGATGGCACCTCATATTATCTGGATATTCTCCCTTAATGCCATAAGATCTATCTTGAAATAATCAATCTTCTCCTGGCAGATACTAACTAAAAGTGTTGCAATTTTGTTGGTTGTCTGTACACCTATCTGCACCTCATAAATGGGTAGGCCCAAATATGGATGCACCACCATCAAAAGATCCTCCCTCATCTGACCAGAAACTCCAGGTTCCTCCGATATACTAACCTACAAGAAAACTATCCTGTTAGGCTTCAATACCTCTTGACGATAAGTGTATGCAAATACTACAACCTTATTGGTTGTTTGTACATATGTCTACTCCTCTTCAATGATTGGTCCAAAAGATGGTTTCTTATCCTCATCTATCATGGGATCAACATGAACCTCCAACTGGTTCTCCAAAAAAGGATAATCATCCATACTATGTATAACACCCTCCTCAGGTGACTCATGCTCCACCATTTGTTGTTCATGCTGAATTGTCACTGATGACTCATCACCTTGAATATATTCCCAAGGGTCGAATGGATGCTCATTATACAAACCAGAATATAAATCTAGCCTCCTATCAACAACCCCACATGACTTCTCATGCTCCTCAGAGGCATCCTCGTATGAAACCATGGACTTATCCAAAGAAGAATCCTCATGCTGAAAGTCAGAAGGAACCTCCTCCTTATTAACTCCTGTCACCTCCTTAGTGTCACCCACGCATGAGTGGTTAGGACGCCAAGGTTCCTTGCAAATGAAGTAAATACCCTTCCTCCTCATCTCATTCTTACTGTGTGGTTGGTCACCACAAATCCAACACAACTCATCCCGAGTTAACCATCTCCTGAATAGCCCAATGTTCTGCTCAACCAACCTTTAGACTAGTTCATAAGTAGTACGACTGTTTCTCCCTCCAAGTGGCCAACAATCTAGACTGTAACTCCCTAAAAATGACACCACGTTCTCCCATACATGAAGACAAAATGGACTTCATGTGTGTTATGGCCATGTTAGGATGACGTTTCATAATGTTGAAGAATCATTGAAACATCTAAAAAATCAAATCGTCACACTCCTGATCAAACATGAGGTCATAAAATCTAACCAATGCCATGAATTCTAGAATCTCTAACATCTTCCCAAAGGTAGGGCCCTCACTATTATCCAAAGCCTAAAAGGTCTCCATTATCAGTCTGAAGACTCTCCTCATAATGTCATCACTATAAGGAGGTATAGGTGTGGTTAATATCATGATACTACTAAGACAAGAGGCAACTAGAAGCTTGACCTCGACATAAGGATGCTCCAAAAAATTCTGTTGTATGAGAGAAAACACGGCTGGTTTTAAAGCCCAAATCAAGCTCTTCCTATTTGACTGATGCACCTTAGAGAGGAGTGAAGCAAGTTCTTCAAGTTTGAGAAGGGATTTTATTGTAACCCCCATGCATCTCAAATATGTTCCACGTGCGTAAATTTTGGGTCCCATCCTATGCTATTTTTGTGGTTACTCTTTCTGTAGCATAATAAGTATCCCCTTGGAAAAGGATCTGTTGATTTCCACTGCTAATTTATAAAGGGAATTTGATATATGTTTTAGCTTAAGAATGACAAGTACATCAAGTTATTTTACACATGAATTTGACCGACAACAACAACAAAAGTACATAATGGTAGCTAACTCAATACAAATGTCCCTCACTTCAAGACATACTCAACAATTAGATAGAGGTCCAAATGTGAACACCTCATGTAGACTCGCCATACTCTCTCACTAACTCAACAAATATTAAAACTTTCTTTAAGAAATTTTAACAAATAGTTATCAAGCATTACTTTTTCCAAACACTTTGTAGACAAAGTTGAAACACTTGTAACATCAATAAATATGATACCACAGTGCATGCATGCAAAACCTAGATGAAATTAAGTAGACCCAAGTGTTGGAAATGACCCAAATAGGCAACACACACTGCCCATAAAATATTGTTGTTGCTGCTAAAGAAGAACAAGAGTTTCTGCCCTCAAAATTGCTCAGAAAATTCCAAAATTTTGGCTTAACTCCAAGCCAAGATCAAGCCCACCAAGTGGTGTGAATTAACCAGTTCACCAATAAAATGAATTGGTGAAGGAATGTTGATTCACAGCCCGAATACTATCAGGAAAAATTTGCAATTTTAGGCATGGAACCCCCTCATAAAACCCAGAAAAACTCAGAATATTCTTGGGCAAATTCTAGTTGACATGGAAAGCCCTAATTAGTGCAAATTCCCCTATCTACCGAGCTCTACGCACTACTCCAAATAAGATAATTTCGTACCACAATGCTACAAATATTCAGTTCTGCAAACCCACTGCAAAATCACTCGCTAAAATGAAAGAAATCTCCTACAAAACATCTAGAAAATAAACTGTGCTTCGACAAATAAACTGGGTTCTAGCAAATAAACTCAACCCAATAGATAAATCTAGCCTTGACAAATAAAATGGGCTTCAAGAAATAAACTAAGACAAATTTGGATTTGGAAAATAATTACAATATATGGAACAATAATATGGCCTCAACAAATAAAATTTCTTCACAAAATATCCAGAAGTAATTTGCCGAAATTTTAACAAATTCCAACAAAAATCAGATAGCTGATAAATCACAATTTTTTTATTGAAAAATGCCACAACAGGAAACCTGACCAAATTTATTAATAATATTGAGGAAGAACCTCTTCACCAATAAATTCAATTGTTGCAAAATAATTTGACCTAAGAAGAGAAATTCAATGTGACAAGAGAATTTGGCACAACAAGATAATTTTGGCCAAGAAGAGAAATCTGGCCCAACAAAATAAATCTTGATTCAGATATATAAATTCGACCAAACAAAATACTTTCGGTGCAATAAAATACTTTTTTCCCATTAAGATCATTAATTACTCCATCCAATATGTTCTCTTTAGCACTTTGAAAAATCACCTGCAACAATTATTCTTCGACAAATAGATTACGAAATTTAACGCACAAACTTTCTCCTTTCATTTTAACCCACAAATGGCTAAAATCATGCTTTGATACCACCGTAATATTCCAAATATAAGTTTAGCAACAAATTTCTTCAAAAAAATTAGCCATCAACTCCATAAACAATTTGCATAAATTGAACTAGAAATTTCACACCAAAACAAGGAATGTTATGATACCACTGTTATGTCCCAATTATAAATTCGTTGAGTTTTTCTTCAAAATTTTGCACTATTAATTTCACAAACAATTTATGCAAAACAAACCATAAACCGATGACAAAAATTGGAAATATAAACTACAACCAAAAGATATGAACAAGATAAACATGCAGAAGAAATCTCAACCTTATTTTATTAATATGGAATATGAAATAACATGCTAATACAAAATGTTGAAGATGGTTGAGTGATGCCCCAAAAGATCAATAATATTGTAGTAGTAGGCCTCCAATTATAAACTGATTTGCTGAAAACACGTGTGATTTCTGAATGAATTCACCAAGGGGAGAGATGGTACTCACCCACTCTCATTGAAATCACCCGAGGGTTTCCGTCCTAGGGCTACTATTGTAGAGAACTGAATTCTCCAATTCACACCAAAGGCAAATGCTCAAAACCTAGATGTCCCAAATGATCTCCTCCTCCTCCTTTTAAAGATTCCATAAATAGATCTCCAAGTCTCTAGAAGCATTTTATTTTGATTATTTTAATATTATTCTAGAATTTTTTTTTTTTTGTAAGTTTGGCAGGACTATATCTTCATCATGTCCAATATATCACCCCGATCGGGGCGGAGAATTGAACTAGTGACTTCACATCAAGGAGTGCCTTAACAGAGCACTTGATCATTGTCTATCCAAGATCATGTGGACCTAGAAACTCATTTTTTACTCCATCTAAGTGACTTTAATTTAATTTTATTTTACTAAGTCACTTTTGGCCGTTTTTCCTTCAATTAATTATTTTCCCCTCTTTTAATTTAGACTAATTAAAGTCACTTTTAATCTGGTAAAATGGTCAACTGCCCACCGTACTCTCTCTGCCCATTGGAAGTCAGTTCTAAGCATCCCACTATTTAGATCTTCTCGTTATGGTTCCAACGAGCTATTACATTGAGGTATTCCATCAAATATTCCTCTTAGAATGCCACCTCAAGCATAATTAATTAAGTCAAGTCCATTAATAACTTCTTCTTCTTTAAGTTGTCGAAATACAATGGAACAAAAGGAAAACTGTGTGGATGATAGTATATGCCAAGTGATTGCTACTAGATCCATAAAAATCCCTCAAAAATCCTCTGAGGCCCCTAATGATGTAATCATACTCCTGCGGCCTTGCCATCAGATACCTTGAAAATCCACCCTAGCTATACTATAGAGTAAAATAAAAATGGGGCATGACAGTGTGTTTTAATGATAAAACAACACAAATTGATTAATGAAATGATATAGATTGTTTTGTGTCATATCTTTATTAAAATCAATACAACAAACAATTTTGTCCTATATAAATATTGAAGTTAGTATTATTAAAAATATTTGTACTTTAACCTATGAGGGCAGTTTAATTAGTAATCATTGTATTATAAATATTATGTAAATCACAAAATTCAAAATTTAAATTCCCATGAGTCAATCTATATATATACTTACATCCACCATAGTAAAGGCACCTGAAAAAAACTTTTGTGTCTTAAGGTTGTGGTCCAACGACTACATATGGAGGTTTGGTCCCCACAAGTCTCATGGTCAAATCTTGGGTAAGACTATGCACACATGAGTAAAAAGGAAGAACAAAGGTCTCATGCCTTTAACTTGTCACTTTCAACTGCTACATTTTAGGTAGAAGAAACAAGAATAATTTCTATAATTTCTTGTTGCCACTTACCAGATTTTGACATTGGGAATTCAATTTTTGTTATTTTATTATTATTATTTAAATTTATTTATTTGTAAGGTGATTGGTTGAGGTATTATTATGGGTTGTGTAGTAACTTCCATTTCTATTAGTTACCAATTTTTCATTTTTCATTTTATTTGCTTTTTATTTAACTTTCTTATTATTTTTTTTTTTGTTTTTCTATTATTTCTATTTTCATAACTAATAATTTAAGATTACCTATTAGTATAACACAATATTAGTTTGTCTTTACCAAAAATTTATGAGGTTTATCCATAGTTTAACATTAAGAATTTAATTTTTGTTATTTTATTATTATTAGTTAAATTTATTTATTTGTAAGGTGATTGATTGAGGTGTTATTATTGTTGTTTGGTAACTTCCATTTCTATTAGTTACTAATTTTTTGTTTTTAGTTTTATTTCCCTTTAGTTTAACTTTTGATTTTTTCTTTTTCTATTTTTCTATTATTTCTATGAATTATAAAATTTTCACAATATTTTCAATTTAATGTGACGTTACTATATTTTTTTTCTAAATTATGCTAAATTCTATTACTGTAACATAATGGTACATTGAGGCTCTGCCTTTGCATGTCCATTTCAAAAAAGAAATTGCAAATATTATCTTGCGGCCCACGCAGGGGACACCAACAATTAAGCATAGTATCTAACCAGTTTTTCAAAAAATCATCAAAGAAACCAAATGACAACAAGCTTTCCAAAAAAGCCCTGAAAAAACTAGATAATATAATTCCCGGCATGTGTCATGCTGGCAAGTCAAGTGTCATGCTGGCAAGTCAAGTGTCATGTTGCGGCGACATGTGTTCCTCAACGATGAAACACCTGTGTGCATCCATGTCGTCTTCTTCCTGCTGCGTTGCTCCCATGTCATCTTCCGCTTGATGGTCTCGGTCCTTCTCCTCCACAATTTTCTTGTCCTAAGGAGTGTCTTGCTTCACCCCTGCACAGTGTGATCTTCCCTCGACCCTGGCTGGCCCCTCGCTGGTAAGGTGTCCACCTCTAGTAGCTGGCTCCTCGTGGAAGGTAATGGAGATGGTGGTGGCTATGATGGGTTGGTTCAAGGAGCAGCGGTAGGTGAACTGGGCTGAGCGGAGGGGCTACTCTGTACTGGAGGGGATTTCAGTGGGCAGAGAGTCAAAATGCGTCGGTTGGAGGTGGAGAGCTCATGAGCAGCCTCTGTCGCTGTGAGTATTTGGATATCGGCTTGTGGTCAGTTGAGCCGAGGTGGAGGAGGCATCTGAGGCAGGAGACAGTGGAGAGCGAGGTAATCTACCTCTGTTGCTCCCTCTTCTGCTTCGCATTTTGTGGCGAATCCTAGGCATTTTGATGCCGGGGGGAGGAGAATGTCTGCTGGGAGACGACTTAGAGTGATGAGAGGGCGCAACAAGTTCAGAGGTCGGCTTGGAGTGATGAGAGGGCGCAACAGGTTCAGAGGTCGGCTCAGAGTGATGAGAAGGTGCAGCAGGTTCAGAGGTCGGCTCAGAGGAAGGAATAGCAGCAGACGTAGGGTGGAGAATAAAATTGCAGATCAAGCTCTGTGTAAAATGATTGCCCGGGCCAATTTCAATGCAGCATAGAATGCTACAACGCTTGCCCATAGCAATGCGTGAGATCGGTTCCGCTGTGGCCAGTGGGCAATGGCATTGCAGAGGCGAGGGATTAGAGATAGTGACGGTTGAATTAAAATTACCAGAGGTCGCCATTAAACCGAGCCGAGGCGGGTAGACGTAGTCAGATTGATTATAGTGCCAACTTAATTGCCATTTATAGTCGTTGTTAAGTCGTTTTATGGTTTGGTGTGCGAGATTACGGAGGGCCATGTGGCCAGGCCACTTGCTGTCCCAATCTACCACCATAATATTAATCTTGACCTACACCTGCATCCGAGAGGCTTATTATTATATTTAAAAACATATTTTAATAAATTAATTATAAGATAATTATATATATTAATAAAAAAAAAAGACAAGCACATATAGATATAGCCTTTGTTATATTAAAACATATTTTAATAAATTTAATTATAAATATCTTTATATATTAATAAAAAAATATAAAATGCACATATATAAACACACACACACAACTGTATATATAAATAAGTGTATATATGTTAATATAAATTAATATTAGTTAATCATTTTTTGAAAAATTTCCCGATGACATTCAACAATACAATAATATTTTTTGGATTTTAGACATATGTGGTTCATTTGTTTTGAGTTAAGTCTCGGAGTACCTACATTAATAACCATATTTTGTCAACATTTATGACATTTAACAATATAATATTTTCTGGATTTTAGACATTTGTGGTTCTTTTGTTTTAAGTCTAAGAGTACCTACAATAATAACCATATTTTGTGAACATTTTAAATCTATAAACACCATATTCTAAAAAAAAATCCACAAATTATTTTAGAAAATAATGAAAATTTACCAAAACTATAATAAAATTTGATAATTTAAAAAAAAAATCTGATTTACTATTATCAAACTTTACTTTAAATTTTTAGGTACCACCATTCTAGATAGTAGTGAATCTATTTTTACTATATAAAAATGATTTAAACACGTTAACAAAATATTTTTTTTTGAAATATTAAAAACTACCCAACAAACAAATGCCTACACATAATGAATATCTTCCGACAGAGAGACAGCCAAAGCAATAAATGAATACAGCCTCGCATATCTTCCACTCTGACAAAGAAGCATGTCACGTAGTGGATAAAAATATTTCCTTTTATGTGGTTTAAGCCATATTCTCTCCATTTCCTTTTCTGTGGTTTAAGCCATATTCTTTCTTTGGAATTTTAGTTTTTTCTCGCGGTTCAGGTGGAAATTTGATTATGGTTATTTGTCTTTTAATGGTATATATCTATGTAAATTTGTGAGTGTTAATTTTTTTATGCAAAATTTTTATAACAAAGGTAAGATTGAAAACAGTTTATATATATTTATATCTATATATATATAATAATTCAAGAGTTTAGTTTTATAATTTTAAAAATTTGTTATGAAATATATGTTAATCGTAAAATGTTATTATAATTTAAGAATGGTGATAAGTGTTGCAACTGAGTAGATTGTCTAATTTGTTTTCTATTTAAACCATTCGTTAATTTGTTTTCTATTTAAACCATTCGTTAAAATTAATAACGAGTAATTTAAAAATTTAGACACCAAATTTATGGTTTCAATTTTTTTTCACCTATCATTTTTTTTTTCAATTTTGTCTTTAGAAATTAAATAATGCCTTTAAAAGGGAAAAACAAATATGGGTTTGCTTGTGCATTCTCAAAATTATTTAGCATAATACCATACTTGTATACTTCACAATTGCATAATTTTGTGACATTTTGTTTTGGGAATTTCAAATTCTAGTTGGGTAATATGCAAATATCCAATATGTTAAAGATTTTTCAAGATGTTAATCTATTTATATATTTAAAATTTAAATAAACTTATATATTATACAATTAATTACAATAATTTTCAAATTTTAATTTGTAAAATCCAAAAACATTTCAAATTAATAAAGGGTGTATTAGTGTGTTGACAGGTGTTCTCCAACTCATATGAAATAGATGTTAATGTCTTGTCTTCTCTTGTTACACATTTTGACTTAGTCAAATTACATAAAAATAAAAATAACGAAGGCTCAAAAAGATTGATAGTTAACATTAACATTCAAATATAAATCAAGTTTGTATTTAAAATATTAACATGGAGATGTTAATGATCAGCAATAAATAACAAAGTTTACTTCTAATATACGAAATCCATACGAAATCCATTTTTTTTCTCTTGTCACTAACAACCAACTTGCAATATGACAAGGCTTAAGAAATCTTACTACTAACAATCATACAATGACAACACATTAATTAATTAATTTTAACTATGTCATTGATTGAAATCAAAGAAGTTGCACTATGTTGACCAAAGTGCAAGAACTAAAGCACTTCATTACACAAGCCTCAAGTGATTTTCAATCACAAAGGAATCTATTAAGATATGCATTAGAACTTGCACTGGGAAATTACATTTTATAAATTAAGTACTATAAATAACCTCTAGAGCCCCTTGTGGTTGAAAGGTGTGGTGTAATCCAAATTTTTTGCCCATATTGTACACTTTACCCTTACTAAGGTAAGTGAGATTTTTGTAACCAAGAGCATTGCATAGGCCTAGGAGGCCATCATAAACAACTTGGGACTTGTAAACATGATTCTCTCAAGGAAAACATCCCCTTCAATGACCATAGTTTGTGGTGGTCAGTAGTGGGTATGTGGATGGAGAACCTATACTTGATACCGGCTGGTTTTCAAACAAGAGATTGTTTAAGAAAGGCATCCAATTCCCTTAAGATGTCTTTGAAAAATGGTTTAAATACTATAAGACTTTTAAATACTCATAGAATTTTAAGAAAAAGTGCAAAATCTGAGAGTCCTAGATGAATTTTGATGAATATTTGAATGTCATGGGCATAATATTAATGAAAGAGTGGAGGTAAAATCAAAGGAAAGGGTTCAAGAAACACAATTAACCTTTTTGATACAAGTGGCTATCATCTAAGCCCGCCTTAGCAAACTCTAAAGGATTAAAGAAAAGAAGAAACACATGGATATACTAGTTAAAATACATCTAGAAGATTAATATAGAATCCAAAAAAGTTTGCTTTGCTTGGTATTTGATCTGTAGAGGCCTTCTTATTAGTCAATGCTTGAAATGCTTAGGGTTTGCAACCCAAGTGTTCCTTTTGTGAAAAAATGAAACTTTGAAATATTTTTCTAGTCCTATAAGTACCCCTAGTCTCCTTGGGATTGAGATAATAAGATTTATCATCAATTTCTCTAATTTAATATTACATGGAAGTCAACCATCTTATAAGAATCTCTCCCATATACCATGGAGTTTCACACAACATGGAAATGGATTAGATTTGATATCATATATCATATTTGGAAACAATGAGTGAATGTGTTTTCACCAACACATCACAACACCATTTTTAACTAGCATGATGACCCCTAATATGTGTGTGTCCATATATATTTATAGATATTTTAGTGTAAACATGGAAGGTGGAGATGGAGTGATACAACTACACGTGTTGATAGACCTTTGAACCAATTCATTATGTTCAATGAATGGAGCGCCTCCTAAAGGAAACTCACTTGTCTACTCTAGACACTCTAGAAATTTAAGCGGTCATTTGCATCAACATAAGGTAGGCTAAGTAGTAAGAGATTCTCATGAAAGGTTAAGGTTTTGGGCCACAAGTAGGCCCTTAGAGATCCCCTATATTGAGTAAATTTTACTATCTCTCTAGTAATTTTTAAACTAGAGTGCCGTGAATTAACCATGTAGGGAATTTGAATGGGAGCCCATTAGGGACAATCACGAGCCCATTACTAAAAAATGATAGCCCCTTCTCGAAAAGGAGGCCCCCCTCCCATGAAGGTTTTAGTTTCAATAACTTCGTCAATTAACCATTTTATTTCATCGACTTACCTATTTTTCTTATGTTTATTACTATTTTCCTCAGGCATTGTAGCTCATTAGGCTAGATTTTTGCCTTGTAACCTTAGCTCATGGTCACAATTTTCAAAACCCCCTTTTTATATAAAATGTTGGATGGGCATGTCAACATGATATTCACATAATTTTTGTCATATTTTGAGGTAATCTATTTATGTATTTGTATTTTCTTTCTCTTCACATTCATTCTATTTATACTCTATTTTCTCATAATTTTTGTCATTCCCACATCTCAGGTGTTGTGTTTTCATACTATTAGCATATGTAATGTTTTTCCTTCACCTTAAGTGTTTGCACTTTTAAATAAACATCCTTCACTCAATAGGTCATTGTTCAAATGAATGCAGCGTATTTATAATAACACATAACAACTAAGTATAATGGGTGTACTACTTTTAATTTACAAATCCTAAAAGAAGATTGGAACATGCGGGAAAAAACAATTCATCATACCTTACCTTTTAACACATGACCTGTTTTGCAACATTATTAGATTCATTTTATTTACTTTTCGGATTGTAGATCATTGTTGAAGGATGATGGAAATTGTTGGATGTGTGTTATAATTTATTTATGATAAACCCCACACACTATATGTATATTCAAATGGAATCACAAAGGGGGTCGGTAGGCCCCTCTTGCTTGAGGGTGTTAGAAAATCAGAAAGGCAAAAATATTTTCTTTATATAGATAATTACTTGTGAATTTCTTATCTTTATGCTCTTCTTTTATCTTTTAGTTCATCAAGAAATTACCAAAACAATAGCACAAAGATCACAAACACTGGATATAGGTGGATAGCCATGGAAAAGACCCTATTTAGGGGAAAACACATTCAACAACTCTGCCTTAATAACTTCACAAGATAATCCAAGACTCTTGACCTAGACACAAACTTCCTCCACACCAAGTTAGCCCTTTCTTCCCTCTTGCAGATGATAACCCTTCAACAACAACTTCGAATTAGCAACAACTTGCAACAACAATTTCAATCTAGCAACAACAACAGCAACAACTTCGATTTGATAGAAGATACTTCAATCTCCTGGAGGAATCCACATGAGAGAGAGATAGATAACCCAAAATTTTGATCTTGATCTTTTCTTCCTTCTTCTCCAACTTCCCACTTTTTTCTCTTATTCTTGGATATCAAACTTGAGTGAGTGAGATATGCTACAAATGAATTCGAACTTCTTGTATATTTAGGCTTCTAGTGAGGTTGAATTACCCTGATTGAGGCCGAATTGATCTCCTTGAAACTGACTTGGTGTGGAGGTGACAAATAATTTATTTGACTCAATATTAATTCTTTTTACATGATTCAAAAGCTCAAGAAGGGTCTCTTTAAGTGGACAATGACTCTAATGACTCATAATAAATCTTAGAATTCCTCAATGGGGACTTTGACCTAAAACATGATGACCCAAGCATGAAAATCATGCTTTAATAAGTCATATTAATAATAATAATAAAATAATTTTCATTCTTTGACTCAAATATAAATATGAAGACCAAACCTAGTTACATCCCTAAACACTTTGTCTTAACTAGGGATGTATTCATACTTACATATACAAGTACATGGAAGATCTCAAAAAACATTAATCATGAAGAGTTTATGCACTTATGGTGCCACATATTAGATTTCTGACCAAGGAAATCTATCTGGGTGGGACTAAGATGGACTAAAGATTTAGCTAGTCTAGGTACCATCAGGCTTACTTGCTAACCATCAACCTAGGGATCTAGGTTTGTATCCAATGTCAAAGCTCCAAGACCAACACCACCCTCCCTACTACTTCGAGATTTAGACATCAACACATATGCCGACCAGATGTCCTCCCAGGAATTTAGCATACCCAATGTCTCAACCCATCAAATCTCTCTAAACTCAAGCATGATTTTTCAAAAAATTTGAGAGATTTACCTAAACAATCGCAATCCTTTAATCATTAACAACCTTTCAAATACTTATGAGTAAACTTAAACCTCCAAGGTATTTTGACGTCTTGATGCTACCTCACAATTCATCAGAGTAAGACTTTGAGGCTTCTCAAACAAATATTGACAAATCAGTCAACTTTCTTTCCTACTTCTCATGCAACAACCAAAACCTACTTTCCTTCTTTCAACAACACCTCAATATGCATTCTCCAATTTCTTCTATAAGGTATCCATCATGATTCATGGATTCCATGCCTCTTGATCATCTTCATTTATACAACTTCTTTTATCACGCTTTATCAACAAAATCAACTTTACTTACAGATACCTTGAATATTATATACCTACACAACTTAAACATCAAGTACAACCAAATACATATAGAACCATGAAGTTAACTATATCAGAGTCATATACTAATGGAAGCATTAGACTTTAGACATGAAATACCTAAAGAGAGTTAGATTCATACATACTTTTATACTTCAACTTCTTATTCGAGTTTTGTCATAAACCCTAGATCACATCATTTAAAGTATCCCAATCAAGATATTGGTCTCATTATATCCGGGGATTCAATATTTCCTTCAAGGATATGACAAACTCTTCTATGACATATTTTAAACTCTAGAAGCATTTCAAACAAGTATAATGCATCTAACAACTTTAGATTTCATATGTTGGACTTTTACTAAGATTTAATGCAAACCCTAGATTTCATATATGAGACATTAAGCCTTAGATTTCAACCAATCACAACACAATCAATATGACCAAACCTCTTGTAAATATTAGGTCTTATAATTTCATCACATCATATCCTAGAACATCAAACTTCTACTAGGGCTTGGTTACAAACCCAAAAGCTTATCAACAAACAGGTTAACACAAATACATATCTAGGATAATCATGCACAAGCATATCATAACATATATAGGACAAACCTAAGACACAAATATCAATACATTTAAAGTCAGACATATAACAATCTAGATCAGACTAAGGTTTTGATCATATAGACAAACATTTACATAGGGTTTCATTCCTAGGAGCCATCTCTCAATACATAAAGATTTTACTTACCAAAACCTCAAGGTCTAGGAACATGTTACCAACCAACCCATAAAGGACTAGGGTATCCCTAAAAATACTACGATACTAAACATGACATTATCCTTAAAACCTCAAACATCAAAAGAATAGTATTTTCTAGATTTCATTAGTAACCCTCCAAAATTTTTCATACACTCAAATTTTGGAGCCTACTGTGGTTCTTGTGATCATTCGTTCCATAGCCACTTGGTCTAATCCGAATTGGATCCTTAAACTCTCTTAAAGTTACCTGAACTCTATAAAAACTCATGCCAAAGTTTGAAAGCCTTATGGATGACAAGCTTATCGGAAATAACCTTTAAACAATGGCAATTTGTGGTCAGCACAGAGCATCGAGGACCCTCGGTCAAAGCGCGCAGACCGTTGGCCCATGGTAACCACGCGTTGACAAAAATTGACAAACGAGAGGTCAAGTCCAGAAACATATCGCAAGGCGTCCCTCTCAGTAAAGGAAAGCCCCCAAGCGCTCGGTCATGAGGAAAGCATAAAACCGTACGGAAATCGTCGATTCCATCAAAAGGTGGGTCCCACACTAAACTCGAAAGGATATTGGAAGGGCTTCGAGCAGTAAGTGGATTTGACCAAGTATTGCCCGACGCCATACACTGGGTGACACGCGTCTGGCGGATGAGAGAGAAAACCGCTCACATCGGATGGGTAAAGGTCATGCTACTTACCCGCCCGATATGGTCGGAGACCGTAGGATCTGGAGGCTCTAGATCAACAACGGAGAAATGATCTGATGGATGACCAGATTCGACGGGGAAATAGGCTGAGTCATATGAGATTTGAGATCCGGTACGATCGATGAGTTGGCAGAGGAATCCATTTCATAGGCAATCTTGGAGCAATAGAAATAACGACCGTTCAAAGAGAACTGAAACTCAGTTTGTTAGGAAACAGGTGGCCACCTCTCTGTGAAGCATTACAGTGATGAAGATGTAGAGCATGGGAATTCAAGCGGACAGAGGTAGGAGATCCAGGGAGCCGGGGAGCGGAAACAAATAGTCAGGGAGTGGATTGGATTTAAGCCACGAACAGACAGAGAGTAAGAGGAGGGGGCAGAAAGCGAGAGAAGCAAATTGTAGAGAACAGAGAAACCGAGGTGACCTGCAGAGCAAAGGTAGCATCAAGCAGATAGAGACAGAGAGAGTCTGAGAGTCTGTGAACTCCACATAAGGATTGAGAGGTTCAAGAAACTCTTCTGTGTATACCTATTAGGTATTGAGTACCAGATTGGCCTCATACCACTGAGACTAGTTGAGGTCGAGATTCAGTAAGGGGAGTCTGTGTACTCTAGAGACTTAGGGGATCCAAGTACAATCCTATTGATCATCATCTGTTAAGTGAGACTCAAATTGAGCTCATTATTGTAAAAACTCTACTTTTAAGACACAATAGAAAGGCCACCACTGAAGGCTGGACCAGGAGACGTAGCCCGGGAGGATTGGGTGAACTCCTTATTAAGCTTGTTGTGTTTTATGCGTTTGCTTACTGTGTTTCTCTTACTGTTTCAGTGTTTGTGTATTTCGCAATCTTATTGATCCGTTGCATAGAATAACATAGGCACACCCTAGCACATGAGTCTGCAATACCTTCATTAATTCTCTGAGGTCATTTACTGGTGATTTCAGATCAAGTGGTATCAGAGCTCCTAGGTTATTAAGGTTAGAAAAACTTGTGCTGGATTTTGTTGTTGAATGCTAACTAGATCAAAGCTTAAATTAGGAGAAGGAGAGTTGGTTGAAACTAACCCGGAAATTGGAAGAGTCTATTCCAAGAAGAAAATGTCAGAAGAAAATCCCTTGGAATTAGATTCTCAGTTCATGGATAGTTTTATGACCTTGAAGTCAATGGTGGAGGAAATGTATAAGGACTTTAGGAAACATAAAGATGAAGATTCATCAAGCTCCAAACAAGATAAAGGAGTAGAAGAATCTCTCCTCCATGACAACTCTAAAGGCAAAGGGAAAGAAGAAAAATTTCTCACACCTCCTAATAGCCCTGAAAGTAAAAAGAAGACATCTTTGCTTAAATTAGATGTTAAATTTGACTTACTGATGTATGATGGAGAGTTGAATGCAGAGAAGTTGGATAATTGGATCAGATAGATTGATGTTTATTACAGAGTGCAAAGCATTGACTCAGACAAAAGTAAGATTCATCTAGCCAGCCTACGCCTTGGAGGCACTGCCTTGGTATGTTGGGAAGGCAGGACACAAGCTGACATGAAGAAACATGGTAAGATTCTTTTTGTCTGGAGTGAATTTGTTTCTGCAATAAAAAAGCAGTTCTATCCACTAGCTTACATGCAACAAGCCATGATGAGATGGAAAACTCTTCGCCAATTGAAAGGGGAAAGTGTACAAGGTTGCACCCAAGAATTTAGGAAAAGCGATTTGATTCTAGGAATTTCATTAGACTCACCTGAGACTCTGTTGAAGTACATAGGTGGTCTACTTAGCTACATGAGGCACACTATCCTCATGTTTAATCCCACTAGTATAGATGAGGTATTTGTTCAAGCTACGCATCTAGAAGCTAGAGGAAAGAATGGGAACCCAGAAGTTGGGGAATCATCCAAACCCACTGCAAGAAAAAATAAAGAGAAAAGAAAACATAAATGGAAAGAGAGGAAGACAAACATTGTACAGAAAAGCAAGTCTTCATGCACTCACTCTAAGAAGGATGGGCATGATGATGAGCACTGCTGGATTCTACATCCAGAGTTGAGACCTAAGAAGTTCGAGGGGAAGAAGAAGAAGACTGTTGCAACTATTCAAAAGGATTTGGGGTCAGAATCAGGAGATGAAGCAAAAATCGCAACCACAGGTATAAAAGGTTGTCCGCTTTATAGAATGGAGAAATCAAGAAGCAGGTGCAAGAGTTGCTCGAGAAGAGGTTCATCAGACCTAGCACATCACCATGTGGGTATCCAATTGTCTTAGCGAGAAAGAAAGATGGCTCGTGGAGAATGTGCATTGATTACCAAGCACTGAATAGGATAACGATAAAAAATCGTTATCCCCTTCCTCGTATAGATGATCTATTAGATCAATTGAAAGAAGCTGTTTATTTTTCCAAGTTAGACTTGCATATTGGATATCATCAGGTTAGAGTTGCAGAGCAAGATGCATGGAAGACTGCTTTCAAAACAAGGCAGGGATTGTATGAGTGGCTGGTTATGCCTTTTGGCTTAACTAATGCTTCTGCTACTTTCATGAGAATAATGAATGATGTACTCACACCTTTTCTTGATGATTTTTTTATTGTATATTTGGATGACATTCTTATATTCAGCAAAATGTGGGAAGAACATTTAAAGCATGTTAAGCAGACCCTAGACATTTTGAAAAGAGAAAATCTTTATGTTAAACTCTCAAAATGTGAATTTGGAAAAACATCTTTGAATTATTTGGGACATATAGTATGGGGTGGTGAATTGAAGATAGATCCCTCTAAGGTTGCAGTCATTGTAAACAGGCATAAACCCAAATCTTCTATAGAAGTTAGAAGCTTCTTAGGAGTAGCACAATATTGGAGAAAGTTCATTTCTAACTTTTCCTTAATTGCAGCTCCCTTACATGCTTTAACAAGATTGAATAAGGTGACTTAGTGGGGAGGCAAACAGCAGAAAGCCTTCGACACCTTAAAAGAAAATATTAGTACATCACCAGTACTAGCACTGCCCAATCTTCAAAGACCATTTGAGATTCAAATGGATGCTAGTGACTATGCCATGGGAGCAGTGTTGATACAGCACTGTAAACTCATATGTTATCATTTTGAGACATTTAATTCTGCAGTAGTTAACTATCCCACATATGACAAATAATTGTATGCATTAGTAGAGAGTGTGAAAAAGTCGAAACATTACTTAATGGGCAAAGATACAGTTATACATACTAATCATCAACCACTTTAATATCTACACTCCCAAACTAAGTTGCAGCAATCAAGACACTATAAATGGATGGGTTTTCTACAATAGATTCATTTAGTCATCAGATATAAAAAAAAGGAATCCACAATAAAGTTGCAGATATGTTATCTAGACCAATTATAAATGCATCTACTATACTTAAGCATAATTAAATATTGCATGAGAGCTACATTGAACAATATGCTCAAGATATAGATTTTAAAGATGTATATGCAACTTTAAGTCAAGGCAAACGAGTAGAAGAATTAGATTATCATATTAAGGACCAACTCTTGTATCATTGTGGGAAGCTATGCATTCCACAAACTGAAAGAGTAAAGATAATTTGAGAAGCACACACTTCTCTAATATCAGGTCAATTTGGTGTAAGTAAAATAGTTGCACAGCTGCAAAGATTTTGTTATTGGCCAAAAATGAATGAGACAATTTCTAGATATGTAAGAGGATGTACCATGTGTGCTAAAAGCAATCCAAACAATAGAAAACTAGGCTTGTACACTCCATTACCAGTTCCTTCACATCCTTGGGAAAGTGTTTCCATGGGCTTTGTTGGAGGACTGCCTAAATCTAGGAAATGTCATGACTATTTATATGTTGTTGTGGATAGGTTCAATAAAATGTGTATTTTGATACCTTGTAACAAACAGATTATAGCTGAACAAACTACAAAGTTGTTCTTTCAGCATGTATGGGTTCATTTCGGATTACCCACTTCCATTATATCTGATCGAGACACCCAATTTGTTGGGAAGTTTTGGTCGAGTCTGTGGGAACTGATGGACACCAAACCAAAGAAGAGAAAAACCTTTCATCCATAGACAAATGGCCAAACATAAGTGGTCAACAGGACAGTGATCCAGTTGCTCAGAGGCTATTGCAGCAAGCATCCCAAACTTTGGGATGAACATTTGTGTCATGTGCAGCATGCTTACAACCGAGCAAAACATTCTTCCACACATAGATCTCCTTTTGAGACCTATTTTGGTTTCACACCAAGGTCTCCCTTGGATTTTGTCTTTGGTAAAGACATAGCAGTTGATGGACTGAGTGATGTGGACAAGGCAACCAAGTTCATTGAACAAATCCAAGAGATTCACCAGGCAGTATAGGAACAACTGGAAAAGAGCCCATCCAGATACAACGCAAGGCATGACAAGCATCGGATGGAGCATAGTTTCCAAGTTTGTGATCAAGTCTGGCTATATATCAGCAAAGACAGAATGCAAGGTGAAGGTAAAAAGTTAAAGCCAATAAGGTATGGGCCTTTCAAGATACTTGAGAAAATTGGTGAGAATGATTTTTGCCTTGATTTATCAGCTTACATGCACATCTACTCAGTTTTTAATGCAGGCAACTTGAGACTATTTGAACCTTCATTAATTGAAAATCCTAAAGAGTAGAGTCAATTTCCTTCTATTGATGATCTGTTACCTAAATATCTCAATGAATTGCCGGAAGACACAGTTCTAGACAGGAAGGTGAGGACAACGCGCAGGGGAGATGTTGAGTACCTCAGGATTGGACTCAAGGGTTCAAAGCCAAGCAGTGCAAAATGGATAGAGATTGGACAAGTGAGACACTTATACCCTCACTTAGTCGATGCTTGAAAACCAAATTTTGGTGGTCCAAAAGCTTTTTCAGTGGGAAGTTCGTGATCCAAATTGGTTCCTTAAACTCTTTTAAAGTTACTCGAACTCTCTAAAAACTCATGCCAAAGTTTCAAATCCTTATGAACGACAAGCTTATCAGAAATAACCTCTAAACAATGGCAATTTGTGGTCAACATGAAGCAACGAGGACCTTCGGTCAAAGCGCGCAGATTGTTGGCCCATGGTAACCACACACTGGCACAAATTGACAAACAAGAGGTCAAATCCAGAAATGTAAAGCAGGGCGTCCCCCTCAATGAAGGAAAGCCCCCAAGCTCTCGGTCACAAGGAAAGCATAAAACCGTGCAGAAATCGCCGATTCTATTAGAAGGCGGGTCCTACGCTAAAACCAGCAGGATATCAGAAGGGCTTTAAGCGGTAAGTGGGTTTGACCGAGTCCCACCTGATGCCATACACTGGGTGACACGTGTCTGGTGGATGAGAGAGAAAACCACTCACATCATACGGGTAAAGTTCATGCTACTTACCCGCCCGTATGGATGGAGACCGTAGGATTTGGAGGCTCCAGATCAACGGCAGAGAAATGATTCAATGGATGACCGGCTTCGATGGGGCAATACGCTGAGTTATATTAGATTTGAGGTCCAGTATGATCGATGAGTTGGCAGAGGAATCAGTTTCGCAGGAAATCTTGGAGCAACGGAAATAACGACCGTTCAAAGAGAACTGACACTTAGTTCGTGAGGAAACAGGTGGCCACCTCTTTGCGAAGCGTTATAGTGATGATGACATAGAGCAGGGGAATTCAAGTTGACAGAGGCAGGAGATTCAGGGAGTCGGGGAGCAGAAACGAACAGTCAAGGAGAAGATTGGCTTTAAGCCACGAACAGATAGAGAGTAAGAGGAGGAGGTAGAAAGAGAGAGAAGAAAATTACAGAGAACGGAGAAGCTGAGCTGACCTACATAGTAAAGGCATCATTGAGCAGATAGAGACAAAGAGTGTCCAAGAGTCTGTGAACTCCAGAGAAGGCTTGAGAGGTTCAAGCAACTCTTCTGTGTATACCTGTTAGGTATTGAGTACCAGATTGGACTCATACCACTGAGACCAGTTGAGGTTGAGATTCAGTAAGGGGAGTCTGTGTACTCTAGAGACTTAGGGGATCTAAGTACAATCCTAATGATCATCATATGTTAAGTGAGACTCAAATTGAGCTCATTATTGTAAAAACTCTACTTTTAAGACACAATAGAAAGGCCACCATTGAAGGCTGGACCAGGAGACATAGCCCAGGAGGATTGGGTGAATTCCTTATTAAGCTTGTTGTGTTTTATGTGTTTGCTTACTATGTTTCTCTTACTATTTGAGTGTCTGTTTATTTCGCAATCTTATCGATCCGTTACATAAAATAACATAGGCACACCCCATCACGAGTCTATAATACCTTCATTAATTCTCTAAGGTTATTTACTAGTGATTTCAGATCATGGTCAACTGATGCTTTTAAGCTCCCTTCTTGGATCAAAAGTGTTGAAGTCACTTGGTGGCACATACTCAGGCTGCAATAAGTTCATTAGTGCATTATTTTACACAAGCTTGGACAAGCATAACACATTCCATCAAAACTGTTCATATGCAATTTCCAAATCATTTTGACAGTTAGTGCGCACTGACAACGACAATTTCTCACATTATAGCTGTAGCATTTGTACTTCTATTTCTGTGAGTTTTGAAAACTATTTCTTTTGCGTACATTTGTTTTCACGAGTGTTGCTTTCATGTTTACAGTTGTCACTTTCACTTTCCTTAACTCTAATTAGAGGCATTTTTATGTTATCTTTTCTCTGGCATGTGTTACTTCCACTGCCGTTCATATATCACAAGAGTCATTCATACTTTAGCCATTTGCATTTTTTTTCGCATGTTAGCTGGTGCATAACGTATGTATGTTTTGTCTGGTGGTTTCAAGGGGTTATATTTGTGTGAATGAGTTGGACTAACCATGTAAACATCAATCACACTCATTCCCAAATTTTTAAGCATTGTCACACAAGTGTCGTCACTATTTTCGTAAAGTGTACCTTTAGTGTCGCACTTGTCAAAATGTTGTCGCATTGAGGGAAATATGATGTTAACGTGCTCCATATGATCTATTTTGGTGTGCTGTCAAAGTGTTTTAAGTGTGTGATCATAGAAAATTCTTATCACTGTTCACATTAGTCTCATTCATCTTGCACAACCATTTATGGAAAGGATTCCCGACCAAGCAACCTAACTTCACCCGGCCTCCCTGAACTATGCATTGCATAGTCTAGCTATGACCTTCCCCCTTGGCACTGCGCAATACGCAATCCCTTCCTCCCAAGATTTCTGCACTGCGTACATTCTGTGCTTAAGCTCCAACCTTGACCTCCATAATTGTGCAATCCTTTCTCCCAGCTTGGCCCCTAACTGCGCACTGTGCAATCATAAGCCACAAGCTCATTCCCTGAGCCTATGAACTGCACATTTTCACAATAGCCCAACCTCCCTTGTCTCCCAGAACTATGCAGTGTGTTCACTCAAGGTCCATCCCGTCAACCTGCCTCACTGGCTCCCAAGTATAACAACCTTGGTGAAAATTCCATGTAATAAAAGTTAGAAACAATAACCACGGTCGTTGGGACACTTATTCCAAGCTGAATATTGGGAAAGAAATCCTAAGGGGCATTCATTTGGTTGTTTATGGCTAAGGAAATTGGAAAAGGTAATGACTAAGGCTTTGGAAAGGAAAAATGGCATTCTTGGCACATTTATTTATGAAAATAATGGAAATTAGGAGAAAATGGAGGCAAAAGGTCATAGGTTGCATGTGAGAAATAAAATTGGAAAATGAAGAAAATAGAGGCCTCATCCATAAAAAGGCTTCTAAGGACCAGTTGGCAACCTTTTTCAGTTCAGTTTTGGAGCTCTCCCATTATTCTCTTTCTCTCTCTCTCATACTCTTGGAGACTTAGATTTTTCTTGGAGCACTCTTGGAGGGTGTGGCATACTTGTATTCTTGGAGAAAGAAGGCAAAGGAAGAGTAGGAAAGAGCAAGAAGGCATCGAGATCAAAAACTACATCAGATTTATTTGCAGGTATTGAGTTCCATGTATGGTTCCTTCACTAGCTTTGGCATACATGGAATATTCATGTGGTTTGTTGGTTGTGATCTATCATTGGCATGGAGGATGACCGAGATTGATAGTGGATTTCCTAGCCCTGCCATTTCCTAGATAGCCATGATGATTGTGGGTTTATTTCCTTGTTGTGTTTTTGGTTGGTTCTCATGTTTCCTTAGCTTGGGTTGAGTTATTAGTCCCATAGCCTTGGTTGGACAAATGCTCTAGATCCCTGTAACAACTTGGGTTGAGTTACTAGTCCCGTAGCCTGGGTTGGACAAACGCTTTGGAGCCCTTGGTGGTTGAGATACTAGTTATGTAGCCTTGGTTGGACAAACACTTTGGAGCCCTGTAAAAGCCATGTATTGAGTTACTAGTCCCATAGTCGGGTTGGAAAAACACTCTGGAGCCCTAGATGGCTGGGATAAAGACTAATCTAATGATGGTTTTGTAATTTCTGACCACGAGGTGGAATCATTGTTTGATGGGTTGAGGTGGATGGCATATGGAATCCTTGGATGGTTTTTTATTGATGTGTTCTATGAGATCCCAAATTCATGCTTGGAATATGGCACAAGGGCGAATGGATGAAGAGAGATTGGCTTAGCGATTCTATGGTCAGGTGGAACGTTGAAGTCCCATCATGAGTTTTGATTTTGCATCATTAATGAAAGGTTATTTCTCGTTATATTTATATGATAAATTTGATGGATTGTACGTGGTCTATATGGCTGTACTTTCATGAGTATTTATGTCCCTATTATGTTGGTTATGTATGTGTTTTATGACAACAACCATGTATGGCTTCCCTCATGTTTTTACTTGTAATTGAATGATCAAAGTATCTATGACCTAATGAATGGAGGCATCAATGGTTTTTAGTGATTCTTAGCTAAGTATGAGACTCTTATGCTCAGAACTGTTAATTACACCTGTAGATTACACATTTGCAATATGTTTGAAAAAATGCCTGTCGTGGCTAGTAGGGGTCCATCAAGGTCTTGAACAAGTATTTTATTTAGTACTATCATTTCCATGTTAATTTATTGATCTGAAGAGATGGTTCAATTCTGGGTAGTGACCTGGGCTCTGGGCCTGAAAAAGTGGCTCAAATCCCGGAGAGGCTAACATAACACTGATTTTTTTGGTCTCTAGTCGCTAGTAGGCAAGCTTGTGAGAGTGACTTTGAGTTGCTGGTCGCACTCATACCTATAGCATGGGAGGGACTGAGCCTCAAATTATCCAAAAGATTAGTGGGACCCCAAGGCAAGCTATCTAAAGTATTGGATTGGTTGTTGAGGGTATTGTATTTGTTAATTAATGTTTGTATGGTGTGTTTATGTTGATTCCACTTCCTTAACATGACTTGGGAGGTCGAATCATATCATAGTGGCCTCTCGTCA
This sequence comes from Pinus taeda, assembly GCA_000404065.3. NCBI lineage: Eukaryota > Viridiplantae > Streptophyta > Pinopsida > Pinales > Pinaceae > Pinus > Pinus taeda. The sequence continues at coordinate 56,469 of APFE031249940.1, forward strand.
AATGTTTACCTCAGCTGGTCGGTTGCTTGGGAAGATGTCGAAGGAGGGTGTTACACCAACTACACAATTTTTTCCCTCAATCTAGTCTAAATTGTGCTCTACATAGTCTCAAGGATCAAGCCTCACCCTATAGCTCTTGAGATGCGTGTATGCGCAGTCACTTGGGGTCACCTGTCCTCAAGAACTGTGCAATAGGTTGATCTAGTTCCTATCCCCTTAGCCTGTCATCCTGAGCTCCTAGACTTTGCAATTTTGTTCCTCAGCCCAACTTGAATTTTGCATTGCATAGTATCAAGGCTCAAGCTGCACCCCTTACTGATTGAGTTGCATAATTGTGCAGTTACTGAGCTTCTTTACCAACCTGTCACTCAATTTCGACTCAGTCAATGGATCAATGTGCACCATCTTAGACTAGGGGTTTATCGGACTAATGTCATATTGTCATGAGTGAATTGTAGATGCAAGAACTCTATCGCGCCATGGAAAGATGATGAAGAAGGATATGGAGAAAGATGACATGCTAGAAGACACATATGGAGCTGAAGAGATAAGATGGTCAACATGTGAGAAGACGAGGGAACATCGAACTCTAATGAAAGATGAAGATGAAGATCGCACGAAAGACTCCTCATCTTCAAGTCATAAGGAGGAGAAGAATAAGAACATGTACCATTTGTTCAAGAAGACATAAAGAAAGAAGTAGTGAGAAGGATAGCTTGGCACTATCACATCATCATGCATTCCATGTCATCAGTGTCATGTCATATCCTATCACAATTAATCATATGCCACATCATCATTGTGGATTATGTAATTACCTATTCCAAATGTATTGTAAAGTGGAAGTCCAAAGGACACACATGGAATACGAAGAGTCATGTAAGTTGAAAAGTCATAGGAAGTCAAACAATCATGAGGGTAGTCAAAGAGTCACATGGAGGGTGAAGCATCACCCCTTGGTTATGTATACACCCTCATTGTATGAGGAAATGACTTTTGACATTGGCTCTTCCTACAAGGCATTAGAGAGACAAATTGGTTCTTTTGAGGAGCAAGGAGTGGCTCCAACACTCCACTATTGGAGTTAGTGGTGTTCATTGTATACATGTGTCTTGGAATTTTTACTTAATATGAGAAGCCCTATGGGCCAACATGTTCTTCATGCATGGATTGTGGATATTTGTAAGACTATTCTGTGAATGTTTGTAATTAATGTTTTCTTTCACCTGTGCTAAAGTAGTTGAACTATTTCAGTTATTTTGGTACTTATGATATTGATAATGTGATGTAATTGCTATTATCACTGTTGCATCCTTGTGGACTATTCCGATGGATATTAGACAAACCGTCCTTGTCATATTGGTTTTAATTACTGTCGCATCTTTGTGGACTATTCTACTTGATGTTGTATATACCTTTCTTGTTGATGTGTGTCTCTACTAGGGTGGTACTACTACCTCTCTCTTAGAGGCTCACTTTTCCTCCCCACCACAGTGAAAGAAATTCAACACACATACGATCAAACACTCACCAGGAACACCCCCTTACTTTTCGAAGGTGCATGTGCACTCCTCTCTCTTGGTAGCAGTTAGTTCCAAGGCATATCCATAAGAATACATGGCAACCAGGCCAATATTCCATATGGGGCTCCTACTCCAAATGGTGTGAGGTTTAATTGAGACTTCACATCGGGGAGACCCCTTGGTTGATAGATTTCTAGCACCGTCAACAAGTCCCTAAGAGTACCTAGAAAATAAATATTTGACATTGGATTCTTCCTTCTTGTTCTTCTTTGGAGGTCCTTCATCAACAACATTTTCATATTCCCTTTCTTGCCTTCTATTTCTCAGATTTTCAGGATAATCAATTTTGTAGTGACCCATCTTGTGACAGTTGTAGCATTTGATTTTGGATATGTCAATATTCCTTCTAGGCCCTTTAGTCTTCTTGATTGATCCCTTTTTCTTGTGATGAGCGAAGTAGGAATTTGAAACTTTTTCTTCTTCATTGTCTTTGTTTCTTACTAGATAAATCCTAACTTCTTCCTGACTGTAAGCATTCCATAGTTGTTCAAATGTAGGAGTCTCCTTCTAGCTGTTGAGACCTGATGAGAAGACACTCCATGATGTTGGTAAACCTAGAGGTACAATGATTAAAAGTTCTTTCTCCAATACTATATCATCAATCGCTGGAAGTTCATCTCTTAATCTATCTATTCTCACAAAGAAAGATGCCACATTGTCTTCCTTTGTCATTTTTATTGATCTTAATTCATTTTTAAGGTTTTCTATTTGACCAAGATTCTTGATAGTGAATAATTTTGATAAAGCCTCATACATATCTTGAGTAAATTTTATGTTAGATGTATATGGGATGAGGTTATAGGCTTTTATTCCATCTTTTATTAGAGTCATAGCCAATATTTCTATCTCCCGAAATTTTTCCTTTTCTAGATCACTTGACTCATTAGTAGGCTTCTTTACCTTTCCCTTGACTAGATCTAGAACTTTATTCTTCTTAAGGATGAGGTCTATCCTCTTCTTCAATGTCCTATAGTTAGACTCTCCTTCTAGATTGTTTTCTCCCTCCATTGATTTAGACATTGTCCTTGAAGATGATATATTTAGCTTCTTATATGTTCCTTTTGGTGATTTCTTAGAACTCCTTACTCTTCTTTCAATAGATCTTCGAGCTTCCATTTTCCTCTTTCTTTACCTTATCTTTGATACCATGTTAGAAATAGAAAGGCATAAAAAATTTCTTTATATAGGTAATTACTTGTGAATTTCTTATCTTTATGTTCTTCTTTTATCTTTTAGTTCATCAAGCAATTACCAAAAAAATAGAGCAAAGATCACAAACACGAGATATAGGCGTACAACCAGGGAAAAACCCCTATCTAGGGGGAAAACCTATCAACAACTCTTCCTTAGTAACTTCACGAGATAATCAAAAGCTCTTGACTAAGACACAAATTTGATCCACACCAAGTTGACCCTTTATTCGCTCTTGTAGATGACAACCCTTTAGCAACAACTTTGACTTAGCAACAACTTGTAACATCAATTTCGATCTAGCAACAACTCGCAACAACAACAACTTCGACTTGACAAAAGAGACTTCAATCTCTTGGAGAAATCTGCATGAGAGAAAGATAGATAGCCCAAAATTTTGGTCTTGATCTTTTCTTCCTTCTTCTCCAACTTCACATTGCTTTTAGCCTCCTTTTCCAACTTATCACTTTTTTCTCTTCTTCTTGGATATCGAACTTGAGTGAGTGAGATATGCTCCAAATGAATTCAAATTTCTTGTATATATAGGCTTCTGGTGAGGTTGAATTACCTATATTGAAGCTGACTTGATCTCCTTAAGGATGACTTGGTGTCGAGGCGAAAAATAACTAATTTGACTCAATATTAATTCTTTTTACATGATTCAAAAGCCCAATAAGGGTACCTTGCTGTGGGATAATTTTCCCTTGTTGTTATGTAGAAAGGCCTTGCTGCAATAAAGGTTTCCCTTGTGGTAACAAAGGCTGCCCTAGTTGTTGTAAAGGGTTTCCTTATTGTTGCAAGGGTACTTGGACAGTGCTCGGGAAATTACCGAATTGAATCTGGCCGTAGCCAGGCTGGATGTACTGCCCAGATTGGAGGGTGTAAGGTTTATTAACCAATCCTTGAGAACCATATGGAATGTAATGATTTTGGAATTGGACTTGAGCCCCATAAGGCTGCTGATACCGAACATTGCTCGATTCGGACGGATCAACAAGATTCTGAACCTGTTGGTATTGGAAATTGCTTGATCCAGTAGGATTAGCAAGGTTATAAATAATACCAGAAGAGGGTTGGTTTATACCAAGCATGTGAGCTTGTGAGCTGCTCACATTAGTGGCACCTGAGACCATAGAGACATTCAGGTTCTGCCCCCCAGGTGGTGGCATAATCTAGCCACTGACTAATGGGATAGAGGAACTGAGAGAGACAATCTTTGAAGCTACCGGTTGTGACTAACGTGCAACTGGGATCAATGATACGAGAGTATTGAGAACGGTGGGTTGGATGAGGACTAAAGTAACGTCATGTTGGGAAGTCATGTTTGTGACGAATAGACCTGACGTAGGCCTGACACCTGACGCCCATACAGGATTATGGTAGAGTGATGAGACACTAGGTGTGCCTGAAACTAAGTACCCCAAAGACACATAGTTGGGTGGCAAACTGGAGGAAATATCTTCCCAAAAAGGGAAACCCTCGAGAGGAAATTGCAATTGAAATTCTTCCCCCTTAACATTATATGGAGTAGAAACTTCGGACTCATCCGAAGATGTCACTGGAGCATCGCCTTCGGGTTTCATGTTTGAAAACAAATGACGACAAATGGTCGAACGTGTACTGAGGGATAGTTCCACAGGAACACCCGGCTGGTCGTATGGACTATAAGGACACTACGGTGATATCTCAACAACATCAAACAGAGGGTTAGGAGGATAGATAACCTTTCCAAGATGACCGTCAATGGTCAACGAGTTCTTTGGAGTTCGAATAAGATTGTTCAGAGATTTCGAGCCAAGATCAACAGATGAACCTGTATCGAAAGTAGGTGGAGGACGAGATGACAAAGGTTGAACAATCAAAAAAATTGCGAGTTCAACATTTTGGTCCTTGAGTGACTCTGATAACTCAGGAAACGACTCCCCAGACAATCTTTCCGATGGAGGAGAGGAAGAGGAATTGGGTGAGCCAGATGGTTCAGCCATGATGATCTTGTCTTAGTCGATGGAACAAATAACTTCAAGGCTTTAAAATGTCCTTTTAAGGGAACTCACGATTTGGTAAGAAATACTAACAGGATGTTTTGGATCATGGGCAATCAATTATTAAGACGCATAAAAGATTGATTCTCTTTCATTTTTTAAGAGTCAAGAAAGAAACAAAGATGACTCTATCACTTTCGATTGGAAATGAGCTCGAAATGACAAGTGCTCGAATGATCATTTAAGTTTAATGACTTAAAAAGATCAAATGACTGCTCTAGATGAAGTAGGTAAACAGGATTACCAGGCAACTGTGAATTTCATAATACCTCCTGGAGAACCAAAAAGTACGAGCAGGCAATCTCCCCGAATTTTGTGTTCGGTGTATCACATTGGCAAGGTAGCCAACTTGGCTTCCTAAGAATAAAAGGATTGTAGCCTAGTGGGGTCTCCCGTTATATACTTGACAGTACGGGGAGAAAAAATCTGTACTAGTGTTGTCTAATGCCGAAGCTAATGATAATTACTAGGTTTAAAGATGTCAGAACAGGTCTCTAGCCTAGACCTTCTAGATATGATCGTTAATGTCAAATGCACCTTAGGTTAATTGAATTCATTTTAGAGTTGATCTTGAGTTAAGTTTCAATTTTCAGGTCTTAGTGATGTTACTTGAAAAACCTCAAATGCAACTAAATGAGACAAGACCCTTTCAATTCGATGAAATTCCTACACTAGAGAGGGTAGAAGCTACTCAATCAAATGCAAACAATCAAGAAACTAAAAATGAAATGATCTTTCACTACCTTACTTTTTCAAAAAATAAACTAATGAAAAATGCATTCCAATTCCTAATTTCCTGACAAAGACTTATCTATTAGTCCATTCAAAAACAAAAATTCTCTTCTTTTTTCAAATGCTGATGCAATTCTAGTCTTTTAAAAGATTCAAATTATCGTAAGATAATGATGCAACAAGCTAAAATTTCATACTTTTTCATGAAACAACGAAACAAACTTTTCGTATACAATCTTTCAACTAATTTTTTTTTGAGACAATAAGCTCTTCAAGCAGATGAAAACATGAAAAGAGAAGTTCATTTAGATCAATGAAACATCGACTTTACCAAACACAAGGCCAATAATGTAATCTATGTCGGAAAAGAAACATTCAAGCTAGTAAAAGAAACTTTTTAAAACTTGTGCAAAAAGAGGTCAAAGTCGTAAAAAGGACGAAAAACAAATGCAAAGAGTAAACACACCTACAACCTAACTTAGTGAGTTCACAAACTGCTGAATGGGCAACCAACTAAATAGTGTCGCTAGCCACTCAATGACTCAATCGATCAACTAGAAAGATGACAAGCCAACAAGAAAGAAAAAATAAATGAAAAGTAGCTTTCTAATCAGGGAGAAAATGGTCCAAAAAGCTTACGGGGTCAAAACAACAAGAGCAGAACACACTGGCCAAGATTGGGGTCAAGCCCTAATCTTCACTTACAGGCATTGGCGTGACTGCCTAACTCACAACAAGCGCCAGAGGTTGGTTGGCGCGACTCTCAGCAGATTAAGCGCTCTGGCCAAGGTAGCTAAGGAAAAATTAAAAAAAAATTCAAAACAGGGACCAGAACTGCTACTATGAATTTTAGACTTAGGCCAATAAGCAGGAAAAAGAAACAAAACTAAATGGACAACGTGAAACTAGAAAAGTTCTCATGAAATCCAAGACAAACGAAAGGATTGGGATCCCCAGTGGAGTCACTAATTTTTGGTGAAGTAAAATTATAAGTGCGGACAGGAACGAATTCCTCTAGCTCGATAATGGGTCTAGCCACAATAGATACATTCTATGGAAGATTTCCTTAGGTTAGAATCTATCAAGAGGGCCTACCTCCTGGCCGCTTATCATGCTTGATGATGTCCTCGCTTGCTTGCTTCAACAATCTCTCGCTTCCTTCTTCAAGCTCCTGAAACAAGCAAACAACAACAACACACAAACATAATAATAGACAAATTGCAATTCAACCTACTTAACAAGTTAAGAAACATTAAGACATGGATATGTAATATTACAAAACATGTAGGAAATAAATCTATAGTTGCATATATTAACATCAAAGAGAGATTACAACCATTCGTCTTGACGTTGTAGTCTTCCTCTGACAAGACCAGGTTCCCACACACTTCTGCTAGCATTCCAAGATGTCTTAAAAAAGCAATAGTTTTAAATCTCTTCCCTTTAGGCTTCACTCCAAACCAAAACACATTTCTCCCTCACACAACTAGATAGCTACAACTAGTAATAGCTTATTGTCTACTCCAAACCAAAATAACATTAGCACACCACTATCAACACTACCAAAACTAACTCTGCCACTAGTTTGTGCTTGGGACGAAGGGAGGTTTATATAGGAAATATGGATGGGAGATGGATCCTCTTCTCATTGGAGAAGGACTTGTACCTTGAGGTAGTTCCATCATTATAGGGGAAAGGAGCCCAAACTATCATCCTCGACCCCATCCAGCCAAACCATTTACCAAAATTTCATTACAAAGCTTCTAGAGCTGGAAGCTTCAGCTCTAATTTAAAAAACTTTCCATAATAGGTTCGGCGTGACTGGAACACAGCTCAGTTGCTCCAGTTGGTGCAAGGAGTAGTGCTAATCTCTAAACATCGGTGCAGGGTAGACAAAGGGCATTAGCGTCGGTCTTGTAAACTGGGAAAAACAGAAGTTTCAGGGGAAATGGTGCAAAAGGGAATTTATTTTCTCATGAAGAGGGACACAATGGGAGTTTCCTCAAGAAGGCAAAGCATGCGGGGTTCACCGTAGAGGTCCTCCAGGATCAAGGAAAGGGGAGTACAGTGACAATGAAAAAATGTTATGTAGAAACTCTGGCTCCATTACCACCTCTTCCCATCTCGAATTCTTAGTTTCCACTCTAGCTCCATTACCAACTCTTCCTGTCTCAAATTCTTAGTTTCCACTCTGGCTCCATTACCACCTCTTCCTGTCTCGAATTCTTAGTTTCCACTCTGGCTCCATTACCACTTCTTCCTGAATCCGTATTGCCTTGTCACTCCCCTATTCGCTTTATGTATACCCATTGTTCTACAACCATGGTTCATCAAGTTCAAACCATTGTGAGTATGTACCCTATTAAATCTCATGTCCATTGCCAAGATGACCGCTTACAGAAATATGAGAAAGCCATTCTTGTTGATGATGACCTCTTTGATCCGTTGTTGTTCCCTGCACTCTAAACTGATGTATTTATGGAGCCCAATATATGTCCCAATGCCCGTTATGCCCTAAAAGTAAAAGCTAATTTCTGTCCTTTGAAATCATCCACTCCCTTTGTTCAGTGCGAGCTACCTATTTTTGGCAACACTAGTGAAGTTATGCGTTGCACAAAGTTCTTAATAAATTGACTCCATGGGGGCTCTCTCTGGTTGGACCAAGAATACCCCATCCATGTAGAAGATATTTACAGACTCACAGGAATGTCCATTAATGATGCTGATGTTAGCTCAACTTTTCAGAAAACTGTTAAACATGGCAAGAAGATAGATGTGACTAATTTTTATAAAAATTATGGAACCACCAGGAAAGGGCACAGAGCTATTCTTGATATGATTAATAATATGTCGGTTTGTGTTGATGTCACCATTATCACTACTAAATTTATGCACCATTTTACCAGAGGAGAATGTTCATTGGATGCCATATGAGTTGTAGAGGCTTGCGTCCAGGGGGAATAGCTGAATTGGTCTAGCTATCTTCTTGATGAATTATTTGAAGTTTCCCATGATGTTTATACCTTACCAACGTATTTTACTTTTGGATATTTGGTCCTTCCACTTTCTATGTACAAATGGTGTGCTCAAGAAGGCATAGACCTTGCCATGGTTGCAAAAGGTGAACCTCTTGCATATGCTTATGCACCTTGGTGTAGTACTGAAGACATTGTCAACAAAGAGTTTAATGATGTTGCATTTGGACATTGGTTCAACAAAATGGATGCTATGACCAGAACCACTTCACAAGTGCAACTCCCTCTGCTCAACCAATACGCTCATAAGGTCTGGTTTTGTATAACTCATAGTTCTTGTTATCTCTGACCGCTGCATGTTTGTCCTACAAATTTTGATATGAGGAAGCTATTGTTCTACATCAACAAGAATTTTCTCCATAATGAAGTCATCACTTGGCCAGGAGTCATGTTGTGGTGGTAAGATGGAATGGACTTGTATAATTTTGATGCCATGAGATTTTTCGGAGATGCCCCTTCATCCGCACACAAGCATCCTAGAGATATGGTAGAAGATATCCAATTCATGGAGAAGAAAACCAAGGAGTGTGTAAGCTTGACATATGTTACTTGGACTGAAGTAGGTTCTTTGGTTAAGCAAGCTACCTAGGTACATCAAGTCACTCCTATGTCCATTGCACCACCCACTATCACAACCACTATTCCATCTGCTACCACCCTTGTTTCCACTTCATCTCACCAATACCATCATGATACCCGTGCATCCACCATCATCGAGTTTGATTTTGAGCCACCATCCACCAATCCACCTATTCCCATTAATGAAGAATAACCCCATCCCCGCATATAGCATCCGACGAGTCACCTCATTCATCAGAAGCAACCGTATCTAACTGTCCAGATTCACCCACTACTCTTAATGAACTGGAAGATATGGAAACCGATTCCACTTTTATTATTTTTGTTAGTTTTCATGCCACTATCGTTTCCCCACCATCCACCACTCTTTCTTCTACTACTACCTCATCTTGTCCCTCTTCTTCCACCACTTCGCTCATCTCTGTTGATCAAGTTGTGGATTTCATGAAAGATCCAGAGCAATGTAGTCAAGTAATCTCCCTTTCCGCCTAGCAGCATGATGTCATTATTTTTATTATAGCCCATGTTCTTCATATAATTGCACAAAATCAAAAGGGTAATCTACAACGTGAATCTTCACCATAGGCCCAGTCAGAGCGCTCAATCTGTAGTGGCCAACCACTGCAATCAAAACTTCCAACGATAGATTTATTTTTAGTAGACACCCTCAGTACATGGTCTTCAATGCATTTGTTCCAGTTCATTCATGCTTTTGTATCTTAGTTAGAGAACTGTATTGTTTAGTCCGAGACTTGGTGCATAGATCTCCAAGTTTCCTATGATGAACAACAACAACAACATCAACTCAATTTTGTTGCCGCAGTACAAAAATAGTTGTGCCTTGAAAAAGATGGGTTAGAGGCTCGGGTAAGTTATGTTCATTCCAAACTATAGTCCTTATGGCCTACACTTGCCCCTTTTGTCGAACAATAGCCTGAAGATCTCACCGCTTGTTCGCCTACTGAATGTTGTACTTTTGTTGAAGCGGTGTGTAAGTGAATTGTTGCCAAGAATATTGAGCTCTAGGACACTATCATGACCCTGCAACAATCCTCATAAGATCCATCAACACTCTATAGACACCAAATAATTGATAAGATTCAGACAACCACCTTGCCCGCGACACTTTGCCACAAATTATACAGGAGTCACAATAGATGTTCAATCAATTTTCAATTGTCGTGTCATTCTTGTGAAGAAGAATGAAACTATTGATCCCTTGAGCGAGAACATAGAGAACTTGTTCTAACAAGAAATGATGACTTTAGATCTGGAAGGGAAGAATCATCTCTTAGATCAGACTGATGTATTAGATGGTCAGAATAATTATTTGGAAGACACATCGTAGGTGACCAAACGTGTCCTTCGTGACCTCTTCCTGGAGGAACATAAACATTTTATCACTTTGAGCACATTGTCCCCTATAGTTGATCAAAATATCTAGGATCTTGTCCAGTTGTAACCCAATGATCTCAGTGTCTAGACATAAGGTATCTACACTTCTGGACTCGTGGAACTCCTCTATCTCTACATTCACCAAATTTAAGGAGTCAACTCTTCAAAGTGTTCCAGAGTTTGGTCCTTCATTTGAAGGTAGCATAACCGACCAGAGAAGAAGGAAACCAACCTAGAGTTCAGATGCAACAACAACACATTGACTCGAGGGCGAGTCAATGGATTGTGGTTAGGGAATGTTGGGTCCTTTTTTTTTGAAGGAACAGAAGTTGCGGAGGAGATTTTGGATAGAGTCGCTAGAAGCAGAGCACTGGAAAATCAAAGCAGGAGCAGGATATTTGTTTTGGGACTTGCGTAGTGGAAAGTAAGGGCATGCACTAAAAAAGTTGCAACTGATTTTGATGCAGTCAATAGGAAACTAAGGTAATGGCTTGAGATTTTAGAAAACTGTGGATCAAGCGAGTAAGGGATCGAAGATCAAATCAAGTGAATGCAGGATATAAAATAATATGCAAAGTAGTGAGAAACAAGTTTAGAGGGATTTGCAAAAGTTTAGACGATCAGGAAAAGTTTAGATCTGAGCTCTGCAAAAGAAAGACTGCTTGCACGTATATTTAGTTATGTAATGATATATTTTGATAACTGTTTCAAGTTGTAATATCTGCGGACAAGTCTATAATGTGCCATAAAACATACTGAACGATTTTTTGTTTAATAATAAAAGGAGAATGGGGGTTTTGTCACATGTTTATGTGTTTTACACCCCCTTTTAAAAAAAAATTGTATGCTGATTATTCTATTTTAAATGCCTAATTTAGCTCGTTGCAGATTAATGTATGGATGGTTGTGCAGGAGGAATAATATTTCATTCTAAGTATCCTTCTATATTTCTATTTTTTTGGCTCACCTCGGGTAAGACGCTCCTTTGATCTAAGGGAGTGAAAATGATGGTGAAGTGCTAGACTAAGTAGAAATCTTTGTTGGCAACCCAGGACAAACCCTGGGTCATTATTCATTAAAAAATTTCTGCCAACACGACCCCTTCGAGTTGCGACATTAGCCACTCTTCTTTATACATGTCATAACTTGGTGGTAGAACCTTCCTGATCATGGATGCCCTTATGTAGCACCTTTTTGCTGTCTTGGTGGCCATGCAATATTTTTTCTCCTTTTTCAAAATCTGTCCTTCTAACCTACCATGACTTAGAATTTGAACCTCATGTCCTCTCATTTCTCTTATTTTTGGACATACCCTAGGAGGATTCCACCACTTTATACCTTGTGATTGCCACTTTTTATCCTCCTATTTCTGCAAGATGAGCCTTGGTTTTCTCATTCCATTTCCACCATTTTCTTGGACTATCATCCACTTGCATTTGGTATTTTATCCTTTCTTGGAGGAACCACTATGATCAGTGGTCTCATTAGTTAGTCTCTTGACCTTTACACATTTTGAGTAGTTCCACCATGAGCGACGTTCTACCCTTTATACCATTCGTTCCTCCAGGAGGGGTTTCCTTTAAGTTCTTTTCAGAATCCTTAACTTAGAAGAGATTGCTGAGTGAAATTGTCTCCTTTACACTCATTAAAGTACTTGAAGGGACACCTATTTAGTATAAGTTTAACCATTTTCTAAACTGAGTAGACTAGTTGTGAAAAATGAATACTCTAGTCCTTTATGGCTAGAAGGTTCTCCCTTATATTGTTTTATCTCTTTTTCGGACTTGGGGGACTAAATTTATGAAAAAGGAACCTATTGAGAATACTTGTCTTCTCTTTCATGCTCATTAAACCATGAAGGAGACTAAAAAGAGAAAATGGGAAGGGAAAAATAAATTTTGTTAGTCATCAAAATGGTAGCATCAGTCATGCCGGCCTTGAACATGGCACTTGTCTGCATCATTATCTTATAGTTGGGTTTTAGCTTTCCTAAGATCCATACCATACATATGATTTTGTCTACTCCTTCGACTGGTTACTCTTCTAGTCATGTGAAGTGTGCTTTAATGCCTCCTAAATTGTTGCAAGATATAATGTGGTGCTCATTAGTCATGCTGCCAAGTCAATTTTGTGTCGTGTCATTAAATGTTCAAGGGAAGTCTTAGCTTGTGTTAGCCATTTGCATTTTCTTGTTGACATTTTTTTAGTCATCCATCCCTATGTCATTTGTATTTCATCGCTTCATGACTTCATCCATTCACTACATCATCTTGATATATTATGTGTAGATTGATGGGGGATACATCAAGGCTCTTCTTCATCAAATCTTCTCTTGTCAACTCCAGCTCATTATCCAAGAGATTGATCTAGGAACCAGTAGTACCTTAGAGCTTGCAATCCTTAATGGCAGGCTTCCTCGTGATCAACAATGGGTTTACATCATTGACTCTTGATCAGTTGAGTATGTGAGGTTTTGACATCATCTCATCTATTCACACTTAGTGGAATGTACTAGGTACCTTAGGGTCCATGTTCATCATTGGTGGGCCCCCTCATGTCTGTTAATGGTACACCTCATTGACCAGTAATCACATGTTTTCTACCATGCTTGACCTAAACACATCTATTGACATGCCATAGATTCATACCATCAGGGTTTTTTCGAAGATCCTAGATTAGGGAGATCTCACTCTTATATGTCACCCTTCCCAGGTTGCAATGGAGTTATGTATTCATTATGTACTTTGAGAAATATTCTGGGACACCTCCTATCTATTATGTGTTCATAGTCCCATTTATGTATAATATGACATAGATCCACACTATATTTGTTGGTGGCTATGATCTTTCTGATGTGCCACATGGATCCACTGTGTATTCTTCGTGGGAATGTCCTAAAATTTCATGTCATGGATCCACAATGTATGTTTTGGTGGCCATGTCCATTATCTCTTTATGATCGAGCATGGGTATGTTCGCCTTAGGGATGTTATTATCATAGATGAGACTTCAACATTTGGCTTCTTCTGATATGTTTTCTTAGCTTTGTCTCCTTCGTCCCATTTTGACATCTGAGCTTTATTGTAATGCATTTAAGCCATTAGTTAGTATTTTGACCTCATGCATTAGGGGGAATATGTTATCAACATATTTTTCTCCCTAGGGTTAGTACTTGAGACATCTTCTATTGTTAACCATTTGCATGGGATTTGACTCCCCAGTTGACCGAATTTTCTCCACAACCGCATAAACCTAGTGTTTTCTAGTGTGGCTATGAAGCCTTCAACCACACAAAATTCCCTCCTTGAGTGTGGTTGTAAATTTTTTTTCCTAGTTTTATGTGCACGACCATGGATTTTGTTCTAGCTACTTATGTTTCCTAGGAGATCACCTCAGATTATCATATTATCCTACCTATTCAAGTTGGCTTGGATGCATTATTGTAGAATATTCCTCAACACTTAATCACCCTAAGCATATATATTCATCATGTTTGGAGACTCTCTAGCTCTTCATATATTGGTGTATCCTTGAGAGTCAGACCAAATATAGAGAGACATAGAGTGAGAGGGATAATTATGGATCATTTTGATTTAGAGATGGTGATCCACTTCTTTTTGAGGTCATATTAATCATAGAAGGGGAGTCTCTATCGATGATCCAGGTGGATATTAGTGGACACCCACCTATTCCACTTGGACCCCCACCATTGTACCATTATTTATTTTAGTTTCTACAATTGAAGCACAATTTACTATTTTTGGCAGTTTTTCGGGTCCTAAACTTCTAGAGCCTTTTTGAGGCCCTAAATGATGTTTTTTTGGAAATGGCATAACATGAGGTTCTAACTAACATTTGCAGTTGAAATTTGTAGTCCTTAGATAGATATTTGCAAAGAGGTATCATGCGCGTCAAACGAAGATCATATGGAAAAGTTACGACCCCGGGAAGTTGATGTACCAATTTACCCCAACGAGGCCCACTATTTTAGCGCTTCATCTCCTAGGGTTAGGTTTTTGGATGTTTACAATTTTCCATCATTTCTTAATAACTAGCAATTGTCCAAAAATGTACAAAGAGAGGTCGATAGGATTATTAAATTGGAATTGTTGAATTTTTCTGGAAGAGTTAATTGATTTGTGGAAAACCTTGTTTTCTTGGACTCGATGATTGTGCAATTACTTTTCTTTAGATGTTTTGTTTATATTTATACTACAAGGAACACATTGAATGTCTTATTTCATTTCTGCTATCCTTACTAATATCCTTTCCGTGCTTTTTCTTCATCAATTTGATGAAATATTCCATTATCCTTTGGTCAAAGTCCTCACCTGCATATTAGTGTACATCCTAGTAAGTTCAAAGCTCGAAAGCCAACCAAAAAAGTTAATGATAACCATCGTGCACGTATTCAAATTTGTAATGTAAAACTGCCAGACAGAGTTCAGACAGATTACCTCCAAGATGGGTTACCTCTAAGATGGGTATCACCGTTTGTAGCCAAAACCTCAAAAACTCCATTGTCAATAGTCAGAATGCTGACATCAAATGTGCCACTACCAAGATTAAAAACAACAATATTTTTCTCTCCACCCTTCTTGTCCAAGCCATAAGCTATTGCTGTAGCTATGGGTTTGTTGATAATATGAGCTACATTCAAGCCAGCAATAACACCAGCATCCTTGTAGTCAACAATTGGTTACCCACAACCTCATAAAAAAAATGTTGAAAAGAAAGCATACCAGGGACAGTCACCACAACATCCTTTATAGTCTTGCGAAGGAATGCTTCTACAGTCTCCTTCATCTTAGTCAAAATCATAGCACTAAATTCCTCAGGGCTAAATACCTTTGTCTCTCCATCTCGTACGTAAACTTGAATATAAGGTTTCCCATCTTTGTTCACAATCTTGCATGGTACTAGTTTCATATCTTTCTGAACTTCTTTGTCTTCAAACCCATATAAAATAAATGTTTTCATTTAATTTTGAAACTCGAAATGCAGCAATAAACAAGGGAAATGACTCTGATCGCTCAAAACAAAGAAGAAGAATTTAAACCAACATGAGGGGAAAGAACGGCCTACCTGCAATGTAAAAACTATGTACTATGAAGAATTTGAAAATTAAGAGGTTGGGTGTCAGCAATGTCATTGCCAAAGTGTCATCATCTAATGAGATTCCTCCACTTGCAATGGGTATGTATTCCATTCATATTATTCATCAAGGGTACCTATAGCTACCTTTCATTCATTTTTATGGGTGTTTTTCATCCACTATTAACACAAATGTGCTAATATTAATAGAAAAATATTTTTTAATCATAATTGAAATTTACATGATAAATTAGCAAGACATTGTAAACTTAATCAATATCATAACCTCACAAACATTATTAAGAATATTTTTGTGAAATTGATGTGTATCATGTTGATTAACTTTTATATCAATTTTTCTAATATTTATGAAAGATGTTTTATAACAAACCTCCAAACTCACATGATAAATTACTAAGACATTGTAAACTTAATCAAAACCATAACCTCAAACTCATCATAAATATTGGTTCAAATTTACATAATAAATTAGCAAGTCATTGCAAACTTAACCAATGCCATATCCTC
This sequence comes from Pinus taeda, assembly GCA_000404065.3. Classification (NCBI taxonomy): domain Eukaryota; kingdom Viridiplantae; phylum Streptophyta; class Pinopsida; order Pinales; family Pinaceae; genus Pinus; species Pinus taeda. The sequence goes on from APFE031249940.1 coordinate 72,648, forward strand.
ACACATTATTAAGAATACTTTTGTAAAATTGATATGTATTATCTTAATTAACTTTTGCATAAATTTTCCTAATATTTATAAAAGCTGTTTTTTAACCAACCTCCAAATTTACATATTAAGTTGTTTTTTACATCATTTTTTTCTAATATTTGGAAAAAATGTTTTATAAAGAACCTCCAAATTTATATAATAAATTGTTGAGACATTGCAAACTTATTTCATAAATATTTAAAACACTGGTCTATTTAAATGTACCATAATATTTAACCCAAAAAAAAATCATTTTAAATATATCCATTTGAATATATTTACCTTTTATTTTTTAATTATTTACAATTTTTAAAATATATTTAAATTTTCTTCTTAAAATATTATATCCATTTAATAATTCTATAAATCAATTTTAATTTTCAATAATAATTAATATTTAAATCAATTAAATTAAACCATTGTAATATAATTCAAAGACCTTTTATATAACGAAATTTATTTTATCTACTAATGTGAAAAAAAAACAAACAAAACAGAAATTCGGTACGAATAGACTTGGAATCCAACTTTACATTGGAACATAAACTCAAAATCAATGAAGTTATGTATAATTATGTTTATACATACCTTTTATATAACGAAATTTATTTTATACACTAATGTGAAAAAAACAAACAAAACAAAAATTCAGTACTAAGAGACCTGGAATCCAATTTTACATTTGAACATGAACTCAAAATCAATGAAGTTATTTTTATACATAAAGGTACAAAAATATAAATATGGAGCTACTTGGAATTTCTTGGAATTTCAACTTGAGGTTAAAACAAACTTATAAATAATGATACAGATGGGAAATAAAAAATTATTGGCTCTAACATCGAGCAACGGCGAATCACAAAGTGTAAACGGTGAAGTGGGTGGGCAGCTTATTTTTGCAAGGGGTCCCAAGCTCGAAACTCGTCCCGCCAGCTTATTATTGAAATGGGTTTCGTGATCGAAACTCATCCCTTGCCAATGATGTATTGACAATTCCAAGCGTACAAATGAGGCGCTCAGGGGCGGAAGAGAGATGATAAAGGAGCTTACAACAATAAAATGTTTACAAATGATGAGATCAGGTGCAGAAGAGAGTCGAATAAAGGATCTTGAGATCAGGGGTAGAAGAGAGACAAGTAAAGGATCTTGTCTAAAACGACACTGTAACTCCGTAATCCTGCCAATACCCAAATCATAACAATTTAGCTTAATACAATAACATCACAGAGATCATATTGACTAAGCTACCAGTACCCGCCATAGCTCTGAAACTGGAAAGAGTATTTCCAGAAACCACGTATGTTCTGCCTTGCGGCAACGCTGCGTGAAGAAGGGAAGGGAAATTACTCCAATCATACAGCGGGTATGATAAATCGTGAACCCAGTGTCCAGAGAATATATTGCATCTGGTTCCAATAGCTACATCCGACATTGTGAGGTTTCGGGATGGATTTAACTTCTTCTTTGCATAACAGGGCCATGTTCAATGCACAAAAGAACTCGGAAGTGAAAAGAAGGCAACTCAACTAATATTTGGAAAAAGCAGTTAAAGTGCAGTGGATGAACTTCAAATCAACAGTTGAAAGTGTCTCACTTGATCTAACGGAGCAGGATAAAAGTGTTGACGATTGTTGATGCATAGGAAAGCCTATCGGCCTAATAAATAGGCCTTCGAGCCTCATTCTAAAATACTTTAGAGGCATGTAGCCACCACATCTCTTCTTAGAGATAAGCTACCATCACCTGAGCTAGTTTATTTCTATTATGTATGTAAGAATCTTTCAATTATTTGATATTTAATGAAATGAAGATTTATTCCTACTACATCTTTGCTTTTATTTTTATATTTGTATTATGTTTCATTCCTGCATAAGTCTGTATTAGTGGTATTAGAGTGGTCTGTTCTTTCTCTATTTTTCTTTGTATGTCCCCAACAAGGTCGGGGTATAAGGAGTTAGGGCTCGAACTAGTTGAATTTGTGTAAGCCTGACCTCGCAAACCTCGATGACCTTCCATGGAAGAAGAAAAGAAAGATGAGGGAGTAGGAGATCCTTTCAAAATACTTCTCGAATAATCCATCGAGTGACAAAGGAACGTGATGATGAACAACTTTTCCCAAATCCTTTGGCAGATGCCCACAGGTGACACATTTTCATCCCACAGCCACTCTGGAGGCGCCACTCCCTTCAAGGTAAAAATAAAATTTTACATTCCCATATTTGAAGGCCAGATAGATGGAGATGTCGCATATAAATGGCTAAATCTGTTGGAAGGGTATTTTTTGGTTCATGATTTTTTCAATAAGGAAAATATTACTTTTGCACTCCTCAAAGCAACCCCCCATGTCAAGGACCAGGGAAACCTACTGTGAATAGAGGGATGAGAGAGAACCCTCATTATTTTTAGCCGCACCCACTTGGAATTATTTTTGAGACACCATCAAGGAATAATATTACGCCATGGGGAGCTATGAGGACAAGTACATACAATGGACTATGTTGCGACAACAAAGGGATCAAGATGTGAATGAGTTGATGAATATTTTCAAACCATGTGCACAAAGTTGGGTATCAAAGATTCTGAGAAACATCTAGTGCTCATGTACCATAGTTGTTTGCACAAATACATTCAGGATGAAATGGAGTTCCTGGACATCTCCTCGCTTGGTGCAACATACTGAAATGCTGCCAAGATTAAGAAAAAAATTCAAGAAGAAGAAATGAGAACTTGGATATGCGAACCCAAAGCATAGCAAAGGCAGCCCCAAGCCACAAAGAAAAGGGAAGAGTCATCCCATGACCCCCAAGGACAACTCTTCGAAGCCACAAGCCAAGAATAATGGGAAGGTGAGGAAAGAAACGGGTAAGTGGTGTGAGTTCCATAAAAATCCCACTCACAAAATGAATGAATGTCGTGAGAAGTAGGGAATGGTGGCTGAGCTAAAAGACTTAGAGATGGATGCATGCTCTAATTCTAAGCTAAAAACTAACAAGGGAAATGATAAGTGAAAACAGATCATTGATGTCGAACCCAATTCGATAGTAGCCACCACCAAGCTCCAAAAGGCGGAACCTGAGGATCGAGAGGATGAAGATGAGGGGGAGTTCCTCTTCCACTCGCAGATGTGGGTAAAGGGTCCATTAGTTTTGTTCATTGTTGACAACAAAAGCCAGAAGAACTTGATCTCAACTTAGGTTGCTAAGAGATTGAAGCTACTAACAACACTGCACCCACAACCATACACCATCGGCTAGCTGCACCAAGGGAAAGATCTCTATGTCAGCTAGCAGTGTAGCCTACCTTATAGCATCAATCCCTTTGTAGATGAGGTATTTTGCGATGTTTCCCCTCTGGAAGTTTGTGATGTTTTATTAGGTCATCCATACCTATGGAAGCGTCATGTTGCATATGAATCTAGACCTTGTTCTGTTATTAATACTTTGGGTTAGAAATTGTATAGGATACCAAAGGTAGAAACACCTACAACCTTTTCTTTGACCTCTGCTAGACAATGCAGTAAGATCATTTCCTAGACCGGGAAATTTTTCTTCCTTATGATTCACCCTTAGAGTAAGAGGAATATTGTGGCCACATCCACAATCTCTAGACATGGCTCCTTCATACGACAACAACATATGGACAAGGTCGTGGAGGAGTACAAGGATATCTTCACCTCAACCACAGAGGTACTCATACATTGTCAAGTCAAGCAATCCATCGATCAAACCCTAGGAACATCACTACCCAATGGACCAATTTACCAACGCTTCATTTTGGAGAACGATGAAATTAAGAGGAAAATTTAATATTTATTTCAGAAAGGGAACATTAGGCCAAGTTAAACACCTTGTGGGAGCCTGATCGATTTGGTACAAAAGAAGTACGGAACCTGGAGGCTATGTATTGACTATTGGGTGCTAAATAAGATCACTGTCTAGAATAGGTATCCAATCCTACATATTGATGGCCTTCTAGATAAGCTCAAGGGGGCCAAATATTTCAGCAAGATTGACTTGAAGTCTAGTTATGACTAGGTACTAGTTGAAACCTTTGATGTGTGGAAGACTACCTTAAAATCCAAGGAGGGCCTTTTCGAATGGTTGGTAATGCCTTTCGGGTTGATGAATGTCCCCTCAACCTTCATGCAGCTAATGGACGACATCTTGTAGCCCTTCACAAACTAATTTGTGGTAGTGTATTTGGATGACATCCTGATCTTTAGCCAGAGTTGGGAAGAGCACATGCATCATATTCGACAAGTCCTCCAAACCTTACGATAACACAAATTTTGTGTCAATTTGGAGAATGCACTTTTGGTATGACCTAGTTTCAATATATGCGTACATCATTGATGAGGAGGTTGTTCATGTGGACCCAACCAAGATACAAGTTATTCAAAATTTTCCAACCCCAACCACTTTAACAAAGGTCCACAACTTTCAGGATCTTTCCAATTTCTACCGCAGGTTCATGTTGGGATTCTTTGATTTCACTTGGCCTTTGTGTCAAGTCACCAAGGGTGGATCAAAAGAAATGTTCTTTAGTTTGAATCCTAACATAAGGCTTTTTCTAACTTGAAGCATCACCTCTACTCTGCACCAGTTCTCACATTACCAGACCTGCAACATATATTTGAAATTGAGACAGCTGCCTCCAATTATGTTATTGGTGTAGTTCTTACCTAGCAGGGGCATCTAATGGCATATCACAGTGAGACACTTTCAGATATAGTCCCGAAGTATCCCACCTATGACAAAGAGATGTATTCCATTGTGCAGGCTTGCTGAAAATGGAAACATTACATTATGGGGAAGGAAACGGTGATCCATACAGACCACCTACCCCTGCAATTCATACAGAAACAAGAAAAGTTGCATAATGATCACCATAAGAAATGGTCCACATATATGAATAACTCCATTTGAAAATTAAGTACAAGAAGGGAAACACCAATAATGTTGTAGACTGCCTCAGCCGATCGTCAGTAGACTCTTGTGGGCATGAGACTTCGAGAAGACCACATCTTTACAAGAGTGATCCAAAATTCACACCACATACTATATGATCCTGGAAGGTAAGAAATTTCCATAATTTTACCTAGAGGATGCATTATTATGCCACCTGGGACACCTCTGTGTTCCTTCAATCGAGCGCATGAAGATGATTTAGGAGGCGCACTACAATCGGGTTGCTAGACATATACCCCATCTCCAGGATGAATTATTATGCCATCTGGGACACCTATGTATTCCTTCAATTGAGCACATGAAGATGATTTAGGAGGCGCACTACAGTCGGGCTGCTAGACATTTTGGGGTATAAAAGATAGTGGCAGTGCTACAAAATTATTCGTCGAAACTTCGTTTGGATGTTGGGAAGTACATCAGATCCTGCACTTCCTATGCCATTGCCAAACCTACAATACATAAGAAAGGCAAGGCCTGTATACTCCTATGCCTACTCCTAGTCGGCCCTAGGAATCCATCTCCATGGATTACATGTCAGACCTTCCTTCTACCAAGCATGTAAATGACTATGTTTTCACAGTCGTCAACAAATTCTCTAATATGGCCGTTCTAGTGGCTTGCAAGAAGAGTATCACAATAGAAGCCACTGTCAAAGTCTTCTTCAAATGAGTATGGGTGCACTTTGGGATCCCACAGTCCATTATCTCATATTAGGACAATAGGTTCCTAAGTACATTCTAGTCAAGTCTCTAGTTGTTGTTGGATGCCAAGCTCACTAAGTCCACGACTTTCCACCCTCAAACTGATGGCCAAACAGAGCTTGTCAACAGGATGATTGTGCACATCGTACCCATGTACTACTCAAAGCATCCACAAACATGGGATGAAAGCCTCCTCTATGTCCAACACATCTAGAATAGAGCTATCGACAACTCAACTAACCACAACCCCTTTCTGGTGGGGTTGGGATTCTAGCCACTATGTCACATTGATGTTGCCAAATCCCTTGAAACTACTCATGCATATTTGGCTCATGTCCATTTAGAAGTTGATAGAGCTACCAGATTCATTGAACACATTTAGCACATCCACCAGCAGGTCCATGACATATTGGATAGAGAAAATGCTAAGTAAAAATGATGTCATGATCAGAATTGGGTGCCACACAAGTTCTAGTTGGGCAACAAAGTTTGGTTTACATTTGTAGAAGGAGCGCCTCGTTGGGGCCCACTGCAAGCTTCACTTTCTCTAATATGGACCTTACATCATCACTAAGGTTGTTAGAGAAAATGGTTTTGAGCTCAACATTCCCACATTCCTTGGTCTGCACCCAATGTTAAATTTGGATTTCCTTCGGCCATACTTTCCACCATTACTGGACCATCATACATTGCATGGAACATGCCCCAACTGATTGGATAATGGGCAAGAAAATCAAGAACACTCACTAGCAGAAGATCCAACTTATTAGGTTTTCAAAGCTGACCAAGTCCTTCACCAAGACAAGTGGCTTACCAAGGACCAAGTTCAGCGGAAGTTTCTCCATCTCATGAAGACACTAAACACAATGGGGACCATTTCTTCCTAAGGGGGGAGGAATGATCCAGGTGAATATTCGTGGTGACCCAACTATTCCAGTTGGACTCCCACCATTTTACCATTATTTCTTTCAATTTCCATAATTGTAGCACAATTTACTATTTTTGGTAGTTTTTCGGGTCCTGAACTTTCAGAGTCGTTTTGAGGCCCTAAACGATATCTTTTTGGAAAACAGGCAAACCTAAGAGATTTGATTCGGATATAATTAGGAACGCAACAAATTACAGAGATAACCAGAAATACAAAGATGCAATGAAAATAATACTTCATTTCATTACTATAAAATACTGAAATATTCTTACAAACATAAATGCAAATAAACCAGCTAGGGCGATGGTAGCTTATCTCTGAGAAGAGATGTTGTGGCTACATGCCTCTTAACTGCGCTACAATGAGGCTTGAAGGCCTATTTATTGTTGAGAAATAATGGAGAACCCTAAACATCCAAAAACATAACCCTAGAAGATGAAATACCAAACTGTGGAACCTGTTTGGGTAAATTGGTACATCAACTTCCTAGGGTCGTAACTTTGACATACGATCTTCGTTTGACGTGCACAATATCTCGTTAGAAAGATCTATCTGAGAAATACAACTTTGGGAAGAGAAACATTGGTCCATGGTTTCGTGTTGCTACCATTTTCCCCAAAAGACATCGTTTAGGGCCTCAAAATGGCTTCAGAATTTCAAGACCCAAAAAATTGCTAAAAATAGTAAATTGTGCTACCATTAAGGAAACTGAAAAGATGAAAGAAACAATGGTGGGGGTCCAAGTGGACTTGGTGAGTGACCACCAATATCCACCTGGATCATTCCTCCCCCCTTAGGAAGCAATGGTCCCCGTTGCGTTGAGTTCCTCCATGAGATGAGGAAACTTTTGCTGAGCTTGGTCCCTGGTGAACCACTTGCCCTGGTGAAAGAGTTGGCCTGCTTTGAAAATTCGATACAGTTGGATATTCTACTGGTGAATGTGCTTGATCTATGTGTCCATGATCTGATCAGTTGCAGCTTTTTCCATGCAATCTGGATTTAACTCTGTGGGTCTGAGCTATTCTGCAATGTCAGATGTGTCTAGTAATGGTGGAAAGTATGGTCATAGGCGGTCCACATTGAAAACTGGGTGCAGGCCAAGGAATGGGGGAATGCTGAGCTCAAATGCATTGTCTCCCATAGCCTTGGTAATGGTGTAAAGGCCATATCAGAGTGGTCTGAGTTTCCTATAGGCTCCGGTAAGGCGTTCTTTTTGCAAATGCAACTAGACTTTGTTGCCCACCTGAAACTTGTGTGACACTCGATGTTGATCATGTTGCTGCTTGTACTTGGTATTTGATTTATCCAAAATGTCATGGACCTATTGGCGAATATGTTAGATGTGCTCAATGAAGCTATTTTCCTTATTTATTTCGGAGTAGACATGAGCTGAATTTGGGTGAGTAGCTACAATTGGCACGGCCACATCAATGGGAATAGTGGCTAGAATCCCAAGCTCACTTGAAAAGGGTTGTGGCCAGTCGAGCTGTGGAGAACCTGGTTGTAGCTGTGCTGAACATAGGGGAGGATCTCATCCCATGTGTGTGGATGCTTTGAGTTGTACATGCGTAGAATGTATACGATCATCATGTTCACAACCTCAATTTGAGGATGGAAGCTGTGGACTTAGTGAGTTTGGTGTCCAACATCGACCAGAGACTGGACCAAAATGTACTGAGGAACCTGTTGTCCCAATTTGAGATGATAGACTGTGGGATCCCAAAGTGTACCCACACTCATTCAAAGAAGAGTTTAGCAATGGCTTCTGTTGTGATATTCTTCTTGCAGGCCACCATAATGGCCATCTTTGAGAACCTGTTGATGACCACAAAATCACAGTCATTTCCATGCTTAGTAGAAGGAAGGCCTGACATGTAATCCATGGAGATGGATTCCCAAGGTCGACTAGGGGTAGGCAGCGGGGTATAGAGGCCTTGCTTCTTGATGGTTGGTTTGGCAATGGCATAGGCAGTGCATGACCTAATGTACTTCCCGACATCCTGTCGAAGATTCAACCAATAGAAATACTTCTGTAGTATTGCCACCGTTTTCTCGACCCCAAAATGCCCAACAGCCCCACTATGGTGTGCTTCCCAAATCATCTTGGCACGCTCACTTGAAGGAACAAAAAGGTGACCCAGGTGGCATAACAAGGCATCTTGGAGGTGAAAATATGGTTGTTGCTAAACCTCCAAGAGTGTCTGGTATGTATGGCCGAATTTTGGGTCGCTTTCATAGAGAAGTGGCCAATTGGAAGTCTCGTGCCCACAAGAGTTGAGCACGTGGTTAACACCATGATCGGTGGTCGACTGAGGCAATCTGTAACATTATTGGTGCTGACCTTCTTATACTTGATATTCAGATGGAACTATTGTAGGTATGTGGACCACTTCTGATGGCGATCATTCTGCAATTTCCCTTGGGTTTGTATGAACTGCAGGGGTCGGTGGTCTGTGTGGATGACCGTTTCCTTCCTCAAAATGTAATGCTTCCATTATCGGCAGGCCTGCACAATGGAATACATATCTTTGTCATAAGTGGGATACTTTTGGACTATGTCTGAAAGTATCTCACTGTGATATGCCACTGGATCCCCGTGTTGAGTAAGGATTGCCCCAATAGCATAGTCAGAGGCATTTGTCTCGCCCTCAAATGGTTGTTGCAAGTCTAGTAATGCGATCATTGTTGCCAAGCAGAGGCGATATTTCAACTCTGTGAATGCCTTCTGTTGAGATTTAGACCAAAATAATTTTGCTTTCGCTCCTCCCTTGGTGACTTGACTCAAGGGCCATATGATATGAGAAAATCCCAACATGAACTTGTGGTAGAAGTTGGCAAGACCTAGAAAGCTGTGGAGCTCTGTTAGAGTGGTTGGAGATGGATAATCCCAAATGACTTGGATTTTGGTTAGATCCACATGCACCCCCCACTAATTAATAATGTATCCCAGATACTGAACTTGAGTCATGCCAAAAGTGAATTTCTCCAAATTGGCACATAACTTGTGTTGGTGCAATGTTTGGAGAACCTGTTGAATGTGGTGGAGGTGCTCTTCTCAACTCTGGCTGAAGATCAGGATGTCATCCACATGTACCACTACAAATGAGTTGGTGAATGGCTACAAGATGTCATCCATTAGCATCATGAAGGTTGCAGGAGCATTTGTCAATCCGAAAGGCATAACCAACCATTCAAAAAGGCCCTCCTTGGCTTTAAAGGCAATTTTCCACACATCGGAGGGTTTGATTGGTACCTGGTGATATCCTGACTTCAAATCGATCTTGCTGAAATATTTTTCCCCCTTCATTTGGTCTAGGAGGTCATCAATCCGTGGGATTGGGTAGCTATTATGGACAGTGATCTTGTTCAGCGTCCCATATTCAATACAGAGTCTCCAAGTCCCATCCTTCTTTTGTACCAACACGATCGGGCTCCCACAGGGCGATGAACTTGAACGAATGTGACCTTTCTGCAAGAGCTTCTGAATCTGCCTCTTAATTTCATCATTCTCCATCACGGAGCGTCAATATATTGGTCCATTGGGCAACAGTGCACCTAGGGTCAGATCGATGGAATTCTTGACCTAATAGTGCAGAAGAACCCTTGCGGGGGAGGTGAAGATGTCCTCGTACTCCTCCATGACCTTGTCCTTCTGTAGTTGTCGTGCGGAGGGGCCCTGTCTGGAGGTTGTGGCCACCATCTTCTTCTTTCCTTGAGGGCATATCATCTGGAAAACAAATTTCCTGGTTTTGGAAATGAGTTTACGACATTGTTTTGAAGTAACCAAAGAGATGTAGGTAGGTGGTGCTACCTCTAGTATCCTGCACAACTTATTTCCCAGAGTAACAATAACAGCACAGGGCCTTGATTCATACACAACATGTTGCTTCCACAAGTATGGTTGTCCTAATAATACATCACAAACATGAAGGGTAGCAACATCACACAATACCTCATCAGTGAAGGGTTTGATGTTGTATGGAAGGCAACACTGCTAGCTTACGTGGAGATCATGTCCTTGGTGAAGCCACTCAATGGTGTATGATTGTGGATGTGCTATGGTTGGTAAGCCCAGCCGCTTCACGACCTCTACCGAAATGAGGTTCTTTTGGCTCGTGATATCGACAATGAACTGTAGCAGGGAGCCCTTTACGCACATTTCGGAGTGGAAGAGACGCTCCTCCTCCTCTGGATCTTCGGGTTCCTCCTTCTGGATCTTCGTGGTGGCAACGGTGGTGTTGGGCTCCGCATCAATAATCTTCTTCCCTTTGTCATTCCCCTTGTCGGGTTCTTACTCAGAGTCAGAATATGCATCTGATTTTGAATCCCTTTGCTTGGCCACCAGTGATTTCTTGGCTCGACACTCACTTGTGTTGTGAGTGGAGCTCTTATGGAACTCACATCACTTTCTCGTGTCCTTTTTCGGCTTTGTGGTGCTGTTCTTTTCTTGTAGCTTTGGTGGGTTGTCTTGGGCCGCCCCACCTTGGCTTTATCCTTTTTTCTAAGGTTTTGGGGCACCTTTCCCTTGCTTTGGATTTGCAGATCCAAAGTCTCGCTTCTTCTGTTTAAACTTTTGCTCGATCTTGAGAGCATATCGATATGCTGTGCCAAGCGAGGAGATGTTCAGGAATTCTATTTCTTCCTGGATGTGCTTGTGCAGGTAGCCATGGTATTTGAGTACCAAATGCTGCTCTGAATCCTTGATATCCAACTTTGTGCGAAAGGTATGGAAAATATTGGTAAATTCCAGCACGTCTTGGTCCCTTCCCTGCCGCAACCTGTTCCACTTTATGTATTGATCCTCATAGCTTCCGACAGGGTAGTACTGCTCCTTGATGGAAGTCTAGAATGTATCCCAAGTGGGTGAAGCTCAAAACAGTGAGGTCATACTTTCATCCTTCTACTCGCAGTAGGTTTCCCACTAGTCCTTGACGTGGGCAGCGGCTTTGAGAAGAGAGAAAGTAATCTTTTCCCGGCCGGAAAAATTATGAACAAAAAAATACCTTTCTAGCATATTTAACCATTTATCTACGGCGTCTACCTCTATCTGACCCTCAAATATGGGAATGTCAAAGTTAACTTATACCTTAAAGGGTGTGGCACTTCCAGAGTAGCTATTGGAAGTAGATGTGTCCCCCCTGGGTAGCCGCTAAAGGATTTGGGCAAAGTTATCCATCATTGCGTTCCTTTGTTGCTCAAGGGCCTCTTCGAGCAAGATTTTGATAGGATCTCCTGCCCCCTCTTCTTTCTTTTCATTCACCATGGGAGGCCATCGGGATTGCAATGCTGGTCTACCAAAGGTTCGACCAGTTCAAGCCCTAACTCCTTATATCCCAACCTCATTGGGGACATGCGAGGAAAGAGAGAGAAAGAGCAACCCGCTCTAATACCACTGATCCAGATTTAAACAGGAACATAAAAAATTATAGAGAAAACCAAAAATATAGAGATGCAGCGGAAATAATACTTCATTTCATTACTATAAAATAATGAAAAATGTTTACAAACAGAAATGGAAATAAACCAGTTAGGGTGATGGTAGCTTATCTCTCAGAAGAGATGTTGTGGCTACATGCCTCTTAACTGTGTTACAATGAGGCTTGAAGACCTATTTATTGTTGAGAAACAATGGATAACCTGAAACATCCAAAAACCTAACCCTAGAAGATGAAACGCCAAACTGTGGGCCCTGTTTGGGTAAATTGGTACATCAACTTCCCGGGGTTGTAACTTTGGCATACGATCTCTATTTGACGTGCACAATATCTCATCAGAAAAATATATCCGAGAAATACAACTTTAGGAAGAGCAACATCAGTTCGTGAAAGAATGTTGCTCCTAGTGTTCCCAAAAAAATGTTGTTTAGGGCCTCAAAACAACTCTAAAAGTTCAGGACCCGAAAAATTGCTAAAAATAGTAAACTGTGCTACAATTAAGGAAAATGAAAAGTTGAAAGAAACAATGGTGGGGGTCCAAGTGGACTTGGTGGGTGGCCACCAATATCCACCTGGATCAACATTAAATCATGTTTGCAGTCGAAAGTTGTTAGGTCCCTATAATACTAGTGATTACCCCATTACTATTGTAGTTGTATCCCTTATTAATATTGTTGTGCCCCTATTGCCCCCATATTGTTATTACTGTGCCCCATAGAATCCCTCTATTGTTATTTTTGTGCCTTTATATTATTATGTTAGGTCGGCTTGGTTATATTGTGACCCCTTAGACTCCTATATATAGAAAGGAGGTTTTGTCATTTGAATCATCCAAGAATTATTCATTTGTGTAATGTAAAGGAGGTTTCCCCCTCGAAGAGGCTGAATTATAAGGCATTCAACCATCTTTTCTATCTTTTTGTGAGCTAGTTTCATAACATTTAGTATCAGAGCTTTGGATTCTAGGGTTTTGCTGCTCCAAATAGGTCATCGTGGTATTTTCACTATAACTTTTTTCTGCGACGTTTCAGAAATGAAAAAAAAAAAAATTTGAGATGAAATCACACTGAACCTTGGGTCCGAATTTCAGAGCTTTTCACGCTATATTTGCAAAGATAAGATCTAAGGAAGTTGGTATTTTTGCAAACTCCTGAATTACATTCCAAACAGGTGACCTGGGGAAAATCGTCATAAATTTCTCTTTGAGCATCATATTGAAATTTTGTAATAATGTACAGAAAGAGGACAGACTGTACTTTCTTGTATATATGTTTTAGAGACAAAGGTTGAAACAGTGACACGTGGCACTTCATACAAGTTCGCTCTTCTGGAAAGGTCTATAATCAGGTCATCTTAGGAGATTGTGCATAACTCTTCCTTGGAGAATCCAATTTGGATCAGATTGGTGGCATTGGAAAGAGGATGCAAAGGGCCACTATAGGTCGCAATTTCAGGACTGGATGATCCAAAACTACAGAGATACATTAGATTCAATATCAAGCTCCTACAAAGTGAAAAAAGGTGTGTAGTTTTTTAAAAAAAATTTCACAAGCTTGGCTTGAAAAATTAGTTTGAAGGAATTCAAAGGGCATAGTAAAGCATTATTATCAGTAATTGATGCCCTGAGGAAAGAAAATCTAAACACCTAGTAAGCAACCTGAAAGCTATAGCATGACTCATGAAGAAAAGGAAGAAATTCAACATGATATATCAAAATTATGAGACCAATTGAAACAAGTTTCACTTACACAAAAAGGTGTAGAAGCTAAGATGGATGGTTTAAAGAAAGGCATGGAAGCTAAAATGAATGGCATGGACGCTAAAATGGATGGCATGGATGATAAGATGGAATAATTGAAGATAAAATTGAATAAGTTGCTACAAGAAATGGTCACTAATGGTGAAAGGGTAGTAAAGGAAACTAATGATGAGAACAAAAGAAATGTTAATCATGATTCCATAAACTCTAATGTTGGATCGAAGACCCATCATATTCCAAAAATTGATATGAGGAAGTTTGATGGCAAGGATCCCACAACATGGATATTAGAGATGGAGCAATTTTTCGATCTCAATAATGTGCAAAACACACAAAAGGTACGTATTGCAACTTTATATTTGGAACCAAATCAGTTTGTATGGTATCAATGGCTTTGCTCTCGTAAACAAATTATCACTTGGGCAATTTTTATGGAAGAATTGACAGCACATTATGAGGATACAAAAAGCAACACTTTTTTTAGCCAATTGATAAGTCTCAAACAAAAGGGTTCAATAATGGAGCACATTGAGGAGTTCCAAAAATTGAACATAAGGATAAAAGATATTCCAAAAGAGCATAGGATTGATGTGTTCATAGGGTCTTTAAAGGATAATATCCAACATGATGTTCAACTTTGGGAAACTGATTCATTAGAGAAGGCATTCAGGTTAGCAAGAAAAATGAAAAGCAAAATTATGGCAACCAGGAAGCATACCACTCACATCTATAAAGATGGAAGTGTTGTTGCCTCTAGTATTCCACAACCTATAAGGTTGACACCCCAACAATTGGAAGAAAAAAGATCAAAAGGGATTTATTACAGTTGTGATAGAAAATACACTAAAGGTCATAAGTGTGCTGAGAAGAAACTATTCTACATAGATTGTGAAGAGGAAGAAGAAAAGGAGCAAGAAAGGTCAAAAGAAGAGGATATACTCCAGGAGCAAAGCCTAGATGAAGAACAAATGAATCTGACCATATCTTGTAATGCATTGGCGGGATTTACCACTCCTCAAACCATCAAGATAGAAGGACAAATCAAGAAGAAAAAGGTAATAATGTTGATTGATTCAGGAAGTACTCACAATTTTATTCATTGTAAGGTAGCAAAAGAATTGAAT